>JAOCZQ020561571.1:0-40525 GCA_025434785.2 Epizoanthus fatuus | reverse complement strand
GGAGGAGCAAGTTGACGCATGGGGTCGCCCGATTGAAGCAGTGTTGGAAACCTGCAAGCCCGATGATGCTATCAGCGTATTGGAGGATTTCTAATCCCTTGTATCCTGAACTAGTCAATTTAGGTTGACATGATAGAAAAGCCCTGCTTTTTAGTGGGGCTTTTTTTCGTTCAAAAGAATTTCTCGTTCAATCGAAAAGAAAATTGTTACAAACTTTTACAACTTCGAATAAAAAAAAGACTTGACAGAATAAGATAAATAGGTACAATAGAAGTCAGACCGGAGCAAATCGCAAACGGGTAAAGCGCTAAAGCGCAGAAGGAATCAAAATGGCAAGCTGGAAAATCCTTTCGAACTACAAAACCTTTGGCCTCGCTTTCGCTGTCGATTGCATCATGGCTCAATGCAAGAAACAAATGGGAGTTGGCAAGAAAGCAGCTCGTAAGATGGCCCTTTATATCGTTCGCACTGCCCTTGTTAAGAGCATCAACGATCGTAGTTTTTATCAAGCATAGGAGTTAAGAGCATGGCAAATAAAAACATATGGCCGCGCTGCTACTACTCTTGGCTGCCAGCGGACAAGCCCAATCATATCCACGATATGTACTACTTCGCAGTAAACAGAAAAGAAGCATTGGAGATGCATCGCGCAAGGGGTGGAAATAATACCCAATGCATGGTATGGGATAGACAACCTCCTATCATGCTTCCCGCCGGTTCAGTGGTGAAATGTCGTGCTAAAGAATCACCCGCTATCAAGCTCTGATAAGAAGCCCCACCCCGGGGCTTTTTTTTGGTTTGAATTTTCGCGCGTGTGTCAATAGGACCTATCCCAAATTTCTAAACTTTTTCCAGTATATCCTATATCTTAAACCCAACATATATCTTCTATCCAAAAATTTTTAAAAAATTTCCAGCTACCCTTCTGACCCTTTCCCCTACCCGAAAACAGAGCCATCACAAGAATCAGCATCTGTTATAATACGCATATGAGAAATCCATTTGCCAACTGGAGCCAGCTATGAAAACCCGAATCATGAAATATCTTGCCGACGGCGTTAAGCCTGTAGATATCTCTACAATAGTAGGGTGCACTCCAGCGTATGTTTCACAGCTCCTGAAAGATGAGAACTTCAAAGCAGAGCTGGAAGAATATATGCAAACGCACTCCTCGGCGCCCGACGCAGAAGATACGCGACTCACGACAAGATATGTCAACATTGAACACAAGCTTCTCTCAGCAATGGAAGGAGCGATGGCAGATGCTAAGCTAGGAGAAATAACCCGAGCTTTGGAAGTGGTTGCTAAACGGCAGATTGATGTTAAGACATTGAATAAGCCAGTAGCTCCTACAACTCAAGTTACGATGGTATCTCTTACTCTTCCTGCATCTTCTAAGATTGCGGCCCCGAAAGTTATCATGAATGAGGCACAGGAAGTTATCGCCATTGGAAATAATGTTCTGGCTCCAATGAGTTCTGAAGGAGTTAAGAGCATGTTCCAACAGATTAAAGAAAGGACACAAAATGCTATCGCTGCAGCCCAAACCGGCCCTATTGCAATCCCTGCAGACTTCTAAAGATCTGCATCAACAAAAAGAAGTGGAAGAAGCACAAAGAGCAATCTTTAATCTTTTTCCTAATCTACAAAAGCAAATAGAAAAGCATGTCAGAACTTCTAGCGGAAAAGACCTTCAAGGAAAGTAAACCCTATGAAGTAGTGGAAATTCAGGCTTCGAAAGAAGAAGCGATTGAGCGTGCAAGAACTGATCTCAATTTCTTCGCTTCAATCCTGATTCCCACTATTATGGAGTTTGATTTTCCTCCATTCTATGTAGGTATTTTCAATCTCCTAAAAGATAGGAGTCCTGCACAAATTGGACGGATTCTCCGCTTTGCCCTTGGTTTACCTCGTGGCCATGCCAAGACAACATTCATCAAGATTCTGATTTGCTGGCTCATTGTTTACGATAAGATCTCTTTTGCAGCGGTTATTTGTGCCACAGATGACCTTGCAGAAGCCCTTATTGATGACATCAATGATATGCTCGGCAGCGAAAATTGCCAGAGTCTTTATGGATATTGGTCCAGGCAGATGCTTGTCGATAATAAAGGAGAAAAACAATCCCTTTATCGTGGACGGCATATCATTCTTGTTGCTCGTGGCGCAGGAAGTTCTATCCGTGGTATCAATAGAAAGCACCGGCGGCCTGATCTTATCTTCTTCGATGATGCGCAAACTAAAGAATGTGATGATTCTGAGACAGAACGTATCAAATTCCGGAAGTGGGTCGTAGCAACTATTAAGATTATTGCTCCCCGTGGAGATCGTTTGATCATTTACGTTGGTAACATGTACTCTGATGAGTGTCTGTTATACCAACTGAAGAATAATAAGAGTTGGATATCCCTTATAACAGGTGCTATCCTAGAGAATGGTGAGCCACTTTGGCCAGAATTGCACTCCATAGAAGAGCTAATGGAGTCCTATTTCCATGATGAGGAACTAGGAGAAGCTGAAATCTGGTTTGCTGAGGTGATGAATGATCCAGTCTCTAGAGCAACATCTCTTTTAGTTGGTCCATTGCCTGAACATGGACACGATGAGGATGAGTTAGTTCCTGATGGAGTCTTTATCACAGTTGACCCAGCTGGTTTTAAACTCTCTTCAGATGATAATGTGATCGCCGTCCATTATGTGTTCGACGGAAAAGGAATTATCCGAGAGTTAGAAGCCGGAATCCAAGATCCTGAGCAGCTCATCATAGCCACGCTTCGTTTAGCAATCGAACATGGAGCTTCTGCTATCGGAATTGAAGAAGTTGGCTATCAGCAAACTCTTTTGTTCTGGATAACAAAGCACATGACAGAAATGGGGATAGACGGAATAGAAGTTGTTCCGCTTAAACCATCAGGGCGGGCCAAAGAAGCTCGTATTCGTCTCTTTATTCAGGAGCTCTATGCTGCAAACTACTCATTGTGGTCCGATGTTCGAGCGGTATTTATATGGCAAGCAATGAAGTACAAAGTAGGAAAGAAAAAGAATAAAGATGACATCCTGGATGCATGCGCCTATGGACTAGATATGCGGACAAACTATTGGCATCTGATCAAAAACTTGCATAACTCTGGAAAATTTGTCCAGGATGCTAAAGTGATAAGCAACAACACACCTTTTTAAGAAAGTAAATCATGGCAACTACAGATCCCTCTACCCCTGATGGTAAAACATTGCGCTTGTCCTATGATGCGCAGCTGAAAGTTAAGAACCTAATCGGTGCTTACCTAGATCACAAGACAAAACATAACGAGCTTATTGAAAAGATGAATGCTATTGATGTAGCATATGCTCGCTACAAAGATGCAGAAGCTAAATCGATGACAAATGACGGCGTTGACCGTTACGATAGGGATGGAAATAAAACTTGCGGAGATATTTTTGCATCTGACAAGGTTACTCCTCCTATCGTTGTTTCTCAAGTTGATACATATGTAGCATACTTGGCCGATGTTTTCCTATCTGGATCTCCGATCTTTCCAGTTGTGTCAAATCCTTCCAATAAGAAGTGGGCAGAGCAGCTAGAAACTCTTTTGGATGATCATGCTACTCTAGGTGGATATTCTAGAGAAATTCTCCTATGGATTCGTGATGGAGTAAAATACAACTACTCTGCAATGGAAGCCTCGTGGGAAAGTGTGGAACAGTTTTCTGTTGCTGGTGACTTTATGAGTGGCACAGGAAAGAAGATTGCAAAGAACAAAAAAGGATACACAGCTCTTCGTCGCCTGGATCCTCGCAATATCTTTCATGATATGACTGTAACTCCTGCTGAAGTTTCCAAAAAAGGAGATTACGCAGGATTCATCGAATACGTTTCTCGTACAAAAGTCAAAGACGAATTGAATCGTCTAACGGAAGCTGGGGAAGTGTATAACGCGGATAGGGCATTTAACTCTCTGCACCCAGAACCGATAGGCGGCTCCTCGTATTATAATGATCCTCCACGTATCTCTAACTACATCACAAATACTAATTACCAAAAAGATGGTGGAACAGATTGGGGAGCCTGGTGGGGTGAGGGATCTTCTAAAGGAGCAACAGTAGATACTTCCCGCCGCTACGGTGCACAGTATGAGCGTGTTGTAGTGTATTCCAGGATTCTTCCAAGTGATTTTGGTATTACTGCACCTCAGCGTAATACGCCGCAAATCTGGAAATTTATCTTCATCAACGGTATTATGATTACCGCCAAGAGGATAGTCTCAGCCTACAATTATCTACCTATTTTGTTTGGCCAGCCTATGGAAGACGGCATGGGTTATCAAACACAATCTGTGGCAGAAAGTGAGATTGAGTTCCAAAATGCTGCTGCAACTCTTTTTAATATTAGATTTGCGGCGGCCCGGCGTGCGGTTTCTGACCGAGCAATTTATGATTCTGAAGTTCTAAAAGCTTCTGATGTAAATTCTTCTGCTCCTGCTCCTAAGATCCCAGCTCGTATCTCTTCCCTTTCGAAGAAAAAGCTCGCAGACCTTTATCAACCAATTCCATTTGATCAACGGGGTCTGGAAAATGTTATTCAAGATGCTCAGGCTATTGTTGGATTCTCTAAAGAACTACATGGAGCAAACTCTCCTAGGCAAGGTCAATTCCAAAAAGGTAACAAGAGCGTTAAGGAGTGGGATGATACTATGGCAGGCTCGGATAATCGAATGCGTCTACCGGCTCTTGTGCTAGAAGTGCAAGCTATCGGTCCTCTCAAATCCATTCTAGTTCTTAATCTGTTCCAATTCGGGGATAACGCTGTAGTTATTTCACAGAAGGACGGATCTGAAGTTAAGATCAATCTTGAAGAACTTCGTACTAAAGTACTGGCATTCCGTGTGGCAGATGGCTTTACTCCTAAGAGCAAACTGGCTTCTACAGATGCAATCAGCTCTTCTATGCAATTGATATCATCTTCTCCTATTCTGCAACAAGGCTTTGGTCCTCTTCTTCCAAGCATGTTCTTGCATCTTATGCAGCTCATGGGAGTTCGTGGAATGGAAGAATATGATCCGAATTTCAAACCAGTTGCAGCAGGTACGCAAAATCTTGATGCAAATACGCTACAAACTCCTCCAGGCGTAGCTCCCCAAGGTGCACAGGTTCCTCAAGGTAATCCTGCTGCTGAAGTTCTTTCTCCCCCAGGAGGTCAGGTTGGCACCCCTCCTCCAGCTATTCCATAAGGATAAATTATGCTTCCGTTTTTTCCAACTATTGAATTCAGTGTTACTGAACTTGTTCAACTTAAAGAGAAGTTCAGTGATCCCCTTGTAAAGAAATACCTAACCTATCTAGCAGCTGTGGAATCTAGCGATCTGGTAGAAAATGGTGAACCAAAAGATGGGGAGACTGCTGAAAGTTTCCTTCGTCGTCAGGCTACTGTTCGTGGTAAAGTAGAAGCTATGGTAACATTGCTTGCTCTGTCACAAGTAGAAGAACCCGCTCAGGGTAACAATGGCAATATTGCCGGGTAATTTAGGAGTTAATAATCATGGGCTATCTCGATCAAATCAAATCCGCTGTTGGCATTAAATCCACTGCAGCTCCGGCACAGACTGCCAGCACTGACAATGTTCCGAATGGGAATATGCGTTTCCAGCGTGCACCGCAGGATCCACAGAACAATAGTAATATTGGCCTGGATGGGAATCCTATTAAGTCTAATGAACTTGATCCTAACGATCCCAACAACCAAAATGCCGGTCGCAAACAAGAGGAAGATCGGTTTACAAAATTCAATAAGATGTGGGATAATCCCACTAACCCTGAAAAAGCGCCCACATTCACGCTAGATCCTGCTCAGCTGGATACTATTGTTAAGTCTCAAAACTTCCGTAGTGGAGTTTCTCCTGAATTGATGGAACGAGCTACCAATGGTGATGCAAAAGCTATGATCGAAATGATGGATATCGTGGCGCAAAATTCTTATCGCACTGCCCTTGAGCATGGATCAAAACTTACCGATGGTTTTGTATCAGCGCGAGAAGCGTACAATGCCAAGGGATTTGGTGGAAAGATTAAGGGAGAACTTACTAATGCTGGCATTGCTAGTATTGCAGGTTCAAAAAATCCAGTTGTTCAAAAACAACTACGGCAAACAGCAGAGTCCCTGCAAAAGACACATCCCGATGCATCGCCGGATGAGATTGTGCAAATGACTCTTGAGTATTTCCAAGAACTTAGCGCTGCTATTAGTGGAAAACCTGCTCAAGAAGATAATGCAACAGCTCCTAAAGCAACTGATTGGGACAAGTGGTTCGGTAATTAACTTTAACTTTTGCAAGGACATTTAAATCATGGGACTCGCTACTGGTCTTTTCAATGCCAATACTGGCAATCCTGCTGAACTGAACGCACGTTCTTTCGCTGGTCAAATCTTGCGCCGTTTCCCCAACGGCTCTGCCCCAATGTTTGCTCTGACTTCGCAGTCAGGAAAATCACGGGCAAAATCTTCCACTCACGGTTACTTCTCCAAAACGATGACCTTCATGGTTATCACCATGGGAACTACCGCTTTGATTGGAGATGCTACGCTTACGTGGCCTTCTACGGCAGGTGTTACAGTTGGTATGACCTTCTGGAATAATCGTACGTTTGAAGTTATCCGCATTACAGCTATTAACTCTGGCACTGTTGTTGCGGTCACTCGTAACTTTGGTCGCTCTGGAGCTGCTGCTGTCAATAACGGGGATAAATGGGTTCAATCTGGTACTGCATTCGAAGAAGGATCTAATCGTCCTACTGCTCGTCGTTTGGATACGCAATACATTCCGAATTACACGCAGATCTTTCGTAATGCTTGGGCTCTGACGGACACTGCTCGTGCATCCTACGCTGAGATGGGTATCTCCAACATCAAAGAGAACAAAGATGATTGCGCAATGTTCCACTCGGTGGATATTGAAAGCGCAATGATCTTCTCTCAGCCGAAGATGGATACGTCCGGCGCTACTCCTATTCATGCTACCCAGGGTATCATGGATGCACTGCGCCAGTACGCTGCTTCCAACGTGAATGCGGCTTCTTCCACTACTAACTTTGATCAGTTGGTGGCTCTGGTGGAACCTGCTTACACGTATTCCACTAACCTGGGCAACGCAAAAGTCCGCGTGGGATTCTGTGATAACGTGGCAATGCGTGTTCTGAATGCTATTGGCCGTAAGTCGGGTCAGATTCAGATGACCACCATGGAAAACAAGTTCGGTATGAAATATACCAACTTTGAATTCTACAACGGCTCCATCGAAATGGTCATTCACCCGCTGTTCAATGGTCTGTCTCAGACTGGAACGATGCTTCTTATGGATATGCCAGCTCTTAAACTGGCATACATGGATGGTCGTGACACCATTCCTGAAGCATACGGTGTAACTCCTGGCCAGCAAGGACAAGTTGGCGACGGTGGAGTTGATGCACAAGGCGGATCTCTTCTGTCTGAACTGGCTGTTGAATTGATCAACCCGTACAGCTGCGCATTGATTACTGGACTGACCGCTGGTATTGCTTAAGCCCTGACTTAAGTTAGGAGTCCTGGTTGCACATTTTCGTGCACCCGTATTCTGCTTGCCGCAACTCCTACGGAAACAACGGTAGAATACGGGTTTTTTAACTCTTTAGGAGAATCAAATGAGTGTTTTGGAAATGGCTAAGAAGCGCAAGGAAGAAGAAGCTGAGCGTCAAGCTGCGGAAAATGCGGAAGCAAATCGTATTATGCTAGAAGCCAAGAAAGTGGCTCCTGGTAGTGTATCTGCCGGCATCATGGGATCTGGTTCTGTATTCAGCGATAATCAAGGTGCTGGGGATAAGCCGAGCGAAGATGTTAAGCGCGATGATTCCATTGAGCACACTGTAGATCATACAGCTGGCGGCCCGCAAGATGCTGCTGCAGGAGTTCGCTTGGCAAATGGTATCGAAGAAGATCCAGGAGAAGGTATGGCAATTGATCCTACCACACGACAGAAATTTCACATGCCGAATCCTTTGCTTGTTCGAGAAGTTGTTCCTGAGCCTGAACTGAAAGCTGGCCCTCCTGGATCTTTCCGTTCTCTTCGTCTGAAACGATTCTTTGGACAAGATGGATCCAAGATTGAACCTAACGAAGATGGTTTCTTTATTCCAAAGAACCAATGGGAATTCGATGAGCTTGTTAATTACGAGCGCCAGTATAATATGGTTGAATATCAGGGCGACGAAGTAGCCAAAGCGGAATAATCATGCTATTCAATGAAGCAGTAGCGGCTGTGCAAGCAAAACTCAAACGGCCGGAGAAGACTCAAATCGTCATGAACGAACTTAATGATGCCATTAACTTCTTTTCTTCTGACCTAAATTCCAACAGGGATGTGGAAGAAATACTGCTTTCCATTGATCCTGTAGAATATACCCAGGCAATTCCGTTGACTTCCTTGCCTCGGTATCGCAAGATGCAGTACATTCGTCGTAGTGGCACTCGTAAGTATCTCACATATCTTGATGTGAAAAAGATGTTTACTACCAACTGCGACATGCAAGATAAGTGGTACTTGGCAGGTTCCAGTATTAAGATTTCAATGACAGAACTGGCTTCTGCTCTTGATATTGGATACTACCAATACCCACCAATTCTTACAATGGTCGATGGAAATAACTCCCATTGGCTGTTAGATCAAGCATGGCCAGTAATTGTAAATAGGGCACTAGCTAAGTGTTTTGCAGATATCGGTGACATGCAAGAATCTGCTAAGAATGAAGGCTATGCTGTGGCAGGATGGCTTTCTAAGAGAGCTGATTTAGAGGCGGAGGCAACTCAATAATGACTGATCGCAGGACTGTTACTATGGACTTGACAGATCTTCGAATAGCGTTAAAAGATGCGATAAAGGATGGAATCAAAGAAGCTATCAAGGATCCAGAAATGCAAGCTATGATGGGAGAGACGATGTATAACTCTCTCGTTAAGCACGGCGGCAACGATGCTAAGATATGGATTGGTGGAAAAGTTATGGCAGCACTGGCCACTGCGCTTCTAGCAGCAGCTATAACCTTCTATGTGAAATGGGGAGCTAAATGAAAAGCTTTCTTGTTGATGCCTTTTTCTATCTACTGTTTGCACTTATTGGTGTTGGTGTCGGATCTGCCTTAATTGACTACAATGCATTTGATAGGATTAGATTTTGGATCCGTCCTGTTGTAGTAATGCAAGGTGAACTAGTTGAGAAAGAAGGAGATCGAGTTCTTATTCACATGTACGGAAAAAAACTTCGTGGAGTAGAATGTGAATTCAAGGGTATCCAGGCTTTTGGTGATAGGATCAATGGATTACCTGTAGATCTCTACAGCAACAGAATTGATAAGCCAATAACAGGAGCTACGAAAGATTCTGGATCCTATGATATAGGAGTATGGGAAGTATTTCCTGTTAAAGAGATATTTAGAATTCGTGTTAACGTAGCACACGAATGTGGTAAATCAAGAGTTTCAACAGAGATAGCCTCAATCAACTTGGAAGGAAAATAAATCATGAGTTCTGATTCAGCTGATTTCGTATCTGGCCCAATTACCCCTAGCGCAAATGTTTTGCCTAAGGGTACATGTCGTTTTCTACAAGTAACAGTAGCCGGTACTGCTACTATTGTTACTGAGAATGATGAGGTCATCACAGGATTTCCTCTCGTTGCCGGGAGAAATGACATTCGTGCAAAAAAGATCACAGCGGCTGCGGCTACTGGGATCTTTGCTTGCTATTGATTCGGATAAATTTTTCTTAATTCTTTTGAACAGAAAGTAGGTTAAAAACATGGGTGCTCCTTCAAAACTTGTCTCTGGTGTAAAATGGATTGCAGACAAAACCGGTAATATTCTTGGTTATCAGAATGATAATGGTATAGCTATTCTAGCTTTACAAAATTCGGTTGTTGTGTTAGGGGCTAATAATGTTGCGCAGAGTAAAGATGATGCAGATGCAAACGAATCTGCCGCTTTATTCAGCTTGCTGATTCCTGCAAATACTCTTCTTCCTAACAGCGCTTTAAGATTTAGAAGTTTTTGGAAAACTAATAGTTCTGCGGCAACTAAAAGACTGCGCGGACGATTCGGTGGTAATGTAGTATGAAATATGGATTTGACTACGCATGTCTCTTTTCCATTAGAGTTCATGCTGTTTAATACTAACAGTCTCTCAGCGCAGGTAACTCAAGGAAATAATGTTTCCTGGGCTGTACCCTTAGGTGGTACTGCAGAACAAACTTCGGCTGTTGATTTTTCTACTGATCAATTGTTTACAATAACTGCTCAGTGGCCAGTTGCAGGAACAGGAACTAATAGCATAACCCTTCTAGCTGCATCAGTCGAACATCTTCCAGCTTCCTGACATGCCTGATCTTATAAATGCTATCTCGCAAGATGGTATTTACTACTCTCCTAATGGAAAATATGATAATGGAACAACGGCTAGAGCTACAAATCAACCTCCTAGCAACGTAGCTTATTGGGATTCATATTGCTCAGCGGTAGCTACCAGATACGCAGGAAAAATTAAAATCTACGAGATCTGGAATGAAGTTAATTATCCAAGTTATTGGAATGGGACAGCGGCCCAATTAGCAGTATTAGTACGACGAGCAAATCAGATAATAAAAGCAATAGATCCTCAAGCTGTAATAGTGGCTCCAATCGTGCAGGAACCAGAGTCATCAGGTACAGGAAATGCCTATCTACAATCCTTTTTGGATGCTAGTGATGGTAATACAGGTACTGGAAAATTATGGATAGATGTATGTGGTATCCATATGTATCCTCCTATTTATAATTTCCAGATACACAAGAATCAAATAGATAATGTAAAAGCTACTCTGGCTGCCAGATCGCTATCTATGCCTATATGGAACACTGAAACTGGCATTCTGGAACCTTCGTATGGGGTAGCTGATGAAGTGCGATCTAAGTATCTAATGAGATCATTGCTGTTAAGTGCTGCTCTAGGAGTGGATAAGTACTTCTGGTATAGCTATGATAACAGTGCTATGTATATGAGACAATCTCAAATAGAAGCATGGGCATATGTTAGAAATCTTTTATTGTCTGCTCCTATTGTAGGATGTAACTTAGCTAAAGATGGAACAGTAGCAATAACCATAGGCTCTGTAAATCTAATGGTGTAAATAATCATGCTCTCTCGAAACGGAAAAACATACTTTACAGAACAAGAGCTGAAATGTAAAGCAAGTGGAAATCTTCGCTTGGCTCCTGGGTTTGGTGAAAAGCTTCTTGATCTTCGAGTTCTTTTAAACAAACCAATGGTTGTTAATTCTTGTTGCAGAAGCAAGCAGCATAATTTTGATGTGGGAGGGAATCCCAGGTCCTTCCATGTATCAGATCTTCCATTCTATCCAACAGGAGGTTGCTGTGCGATTGACATCGATTGCGATGATTCTATTAGTCGTGCTGATTTGGTTGAATGTGCTCTTTCAATGGGTTGGTGGGTAGGAGTTAATAAGAGTTTCATTCATATCGATCGTAGGATCGATTATGGAATTGCCAAATCTCCTGGAATTTTCCTTTACTAGGAATTAGAGTGCCAGCCTATCCAGCAAGAGCTTATCGTCCAGCAGCTTATACCAAGAAAAGCGGAGGGGGAGTCATTGTTCCAGATACAGGAGATGTGATTCTTCTTCTACATGGAGAAGGTGCGCAAGGAGCTAATGTTATTACAGATAGCTCAACATACGCACGCACGCCAACTCTTGCTGGTGTCAATCTTCCTTCCACCGATGCAACACAAGTTGCACTAGGCACTAGATCTATCAAGTTTCTTGCGTCTGGCAATTCTCATCTGTATTATCAACATGCTGATTTTGCAATGGGAGCTGATGATTTTGTATTTGATCTGAGGCATAGGGCAACAGGGGCTACCTCGCAAATGATATTTATCATGCAGACTGCTGCAGGTGGAGCCACTACTAATTTTGCATATGGATGTTTTTGGGGCGGTAGTACAGATACAAAATATTATTTCTTTTTGTACACCCCTACTTCATACTATCAGATAGTATCTGCTTCAGGATATGCACATGGTAGTTGGCGAGCCATACGTTGCATGCGCAGAGGTGTAGATTTAGAATTATATGTAGATGGATCGTTAGTAGCATCTACGACCATCCCAGCATCTTTTGGTCCTAATTGGAATAATAATATGCTTTTCGTAATCGGGCGTGCTCCTACAGGATCAGCATATGGCTTGGATGGATGGATAGATGAATTTAGATTTGTTAAAAGACTGAGCTTTCCTTCTGGAACCTACGTAGTGGATACAGTTCCATTTCCAGATCCTTGAAAGAGTAACATGTTACCTTTGATTCCTTTGGCTCTTAATCTAGCACAATTTGCTCCCTCTCTGTTGAGATTCTTTGGAGCTGACAACAAGAGCATAAATACAGCATCCACGGTAATTGACATTGCGAAAGCTGTCACTGGAGCTAGTACTCCAGAAGATGCTATTACTATGATCCAAGGGGATCAAGCAAAGCGTTATGAGTTTAATCTAAAAGTTCTTGAGAGTGAACAAAGATTACAAGAAAGCTATCTCAAGGACATGGATTCGGCTCGTAAAAGGGACATGGTTTTTATCGCTTCGGGAACCAGAAATTACCGAGCCGATGCTATGTTCTTCCTTGCTGTTATTGTTATTGTAGGAATAGCAGCTGCTATCTGGAATACCCCAGGCATCGATGAATATACAAAAGGTATTGCAACTCTCATTCTAGGGCGCTTCCTAGGATATCTTGACAATATCTACAATTTTGAATTTGGATCCACAAGATCTTCGAAGCAAAAAGATTCCACGATCGAAAGCCTTTCACAGGATAGAACAAATGCTGACAAATGAACTATACCCTTTCTCAACGCAAGATGGTCAACCAATTCCATTGGAGATAATCAATCCTCTTGCGTCTGTATATTTCGCTCATACTACCACAGCGGCATCTTTGGTTCTATCTGCTAAGTTCAATCTATCAGCAATCTTCTCGACAGAGCATTGTATCCTTGATCTTTCCAATACGCTCTCATCTTGGGTGAGTGGGACAACATACAATGATACATTGTTCATCCCAAAGGAAACCATAGTTCTTGCAACGCTTCCGACCGCTACTATCACGGTAAGATCTTTTGACACCTCCGGAAGTCTTTTCATTCAAGGTGTTCAGAAATGGGCTGCAATGAATTTGCCGCGCCAGTTCACAGGAAAAACCTCCTAACCATAAGAGACCAACATGCAACAGAATGCCAAATTCATTGATCTACGGCGCACCTATCTTCCTGTTAATGCTAACACGTTTCCTACGTCAATGCATGGAACATCTCAGGAAGATTCCCCAGAAAATCGCATTCCAGTAATGGCATATGAAGGAAAGAATATTCTTCCTACAGCTCAGGGGTACAAGAGTTATTTTGGAACAGATCAGACTCTTGACATTGACGCTCTAACCGAGCGAGCTGATTATGTTTTCATTTACCAGAATCTTGCATTTGAGAACGTTCTTATCGCTCTGACTGAATCTGGTATTTGGGTCAAGAAAGCAAATGCCGTAGGAGCTTGGACTAATCCAGTTCCTATTGTTCCACCCTTTACAGCTGGAACTCATTACGATTGGACATATGTTGTCATCTCTAATGACCTTTATGTCTATCGCCAAAACTATGGAAGTTACCAAAAGATTGTATCAGATGTGACTCTTGGAGTTGCTATTACTTCTGTGGTTCCTAACACTCTTAATATGAGTGGACAAATGGGTATCTTCCGAGCTGGCGGGCGGCTTGGCTTCTGGGATTCTGATGACAGTGTATCTTGGAGCAACCAAGATGATTATGCTGACTTTGAACCTTCTATTGTTACCTTTGCAGGATCCACTAAATTCCTAGATGTAAATGGTCGTATTGTGACTATCAAAGGTCATGGTCCTGGTTATATCATATATTGTACGAAGAGTATTATCTACGTCCAAGCAAATACAGAAGCAACATTCCAATGGGCGCCGAAGCCTATCTTCTCCAACAACGGTATAACCTATCCTCGTCAGTGTGTTGCAGGGTCTCCAGACACTACTCACTTTGCGTACACAAGTGAAGGGCTATACAAGATTGAAGATGCTAGGGAAGAAGCTCTTGTAACAGAAGTTACTGATGTGCTGGCCACACATAATGGTCCTGTCTATCTTTTCATGTCAGAAGGACGCTATCTCTATCTGGAGATTCTCGATCCAGATTATTTAGACTCGCTGACACAATTTACTCAGGGAACAACTGAGGACTCCCAGTATTATTTCCCTGGGTCGAATCTTAATTTGGCGGACGCCATTGAGGAAGAACTTCTTACAGGGACCAATATCTGTAATACTATTGCAGGTATGGATGATGGTATTTATGCTGATCTCCCTGCAGATCCTGGTGATAAGAAAGCTGGCACCAATTATAGGCCAACTTGGGTAGCTTATCTCTCTAACCAAGGTGTAATTGATTCTTCTGGGTTAGGTTGGACAAATGTACCAGTAGCTACCATTGATCCAAATGGTGTTGAAGCTAATCAGTGCCCTAACAATGCACCTCTCGGACAGACAAGTACTCTTAGTACTGGCCCAGCAGGAAAAACTGTAGTTGCCGGTTCTGACGCTTATATAGATGGTATCTGGACAATGGAAAGATTTGTTCAGGCCCAGGAAGCTATTTGGCAGCTCCAGGAGGATTCCCTTAGCGCATTCTTTACTAAGGTACTAGCTCGTCAAAAGTCTGTAAATAAAGAATACTATTCTCCAACAGACGCTCCAGTTCCATATTCTGTTGATAAGCAATTGATTGGCATCTGGTCATCTACTTTTACCAAAGGACAATTTGGTTTTAGTAAGTGCGAATTCTGGCTTACTCGTTGGTGTGTAGGTGCTAAGAAGATTTATCGAATTAAGAAGAATATCGTTACTTCTGTAGACGACAGAGTAATTCAGGCTCCTGACGGGTATTCTAATAACGTCCATTTAGGAGGTGGTAATACAGCATATAATATGTTTCCAACGATGGAAGCTGCCTTGACAGCAGGAGGCGGAACAGGTGCTATCACTAGTGGAGGTGCTCTTGCGGCCTATGGCACAGACTACTACGGACTAACAGGTATTGATGGTATTCCTGCAAAATTCAAACAAGCTGGACAACAAGTAATTGGAGGAGGTGGAACTGCAGTAGCATGGGCTGTATATAAACAACCTTCTGGAAGAACAACCTATTTGAATTCTTCTCCAGCTTATTACGGACTTCCGCACGATTGCTATAATGAAAACCCCGGCGGACGATATAAGATAAATGAGTTAATGGTTGCTACCAACTCTGATGAAGATGTTGAAGTCGGACCAATTCCAGACACTGGTTATTGTACTCTAGCTGGCTGGGCTTACACTAAGACAGATAATTCAACTGGAAGCATTCCTGTAACTGCTTGTTCTGCAGATGCAGCATACCCTCCTGGATCTCCAATTCGTGCTACCCCTCCTGGGAATGGTATGGGAATTGGAGATGATGGATCTTTTTGCTCTATTCCATTTGAGCCTGTAACTATTGATCCAGTTCCAGGAGTTATCTCAGAATGGCCTTCTACTAGCGTTCTGCTACCAGCTGGTAATTTCCTGCTACAAGATGGATCTATTGCTCCTATTTATCCTACGATGTATGGAGCACTCGTATATGATCTGAAACTTAAGAAGTGGGGTAATTACAATGGAACCTACAAAGTTCTGCTCAACTACTCCCCTATCAACAATTCCGACTCTGGTGTAATACCTTATTCGATATTTGGTATACTGGGTGGAATTCTTGCAACGGATGGCACTATTAGGTTGTTCACAGATAATCCTGCGGATTCTTATATTACTTATGGTAAGATAGGATTCTATCGATTAGGGATTACATCCTGTGAGGAAGTGCATGTTAACTTCGATAGACCGTCCACTGGTTACTTGAGAATAGATACAAGTGTTGAAGGACGTTTTGTTGACCCAGGTCTTGCAGTAGGGACAAGTTTTACAAATGCGTCCAAAGTCAAACACACTGGATCTTATCCTGGTAGCTGGAATAACGTAACAATCTCAGGGAATTTTCAAATTTCCTATCTAGAATACCGCGGTCGTACTAACGGAAAGAGGTAACTAATATGGCAACTCAAGCAGATAACTATGGCTTGTTGGCACGATCTGCCAAAGCTACAACAGCCGGTAACTCTGGTACTGTGAATACTTCAGGAGCTGGAACTAGCAATTCCACTTCTACTACCAACTCTTCGCAGACTACTAATACAAGTAATATGGATCCTAAGAGTTTGGCGGCTCTGCAGGCTCTTATTGCTCAGTTGATGGGAGGCGGCACTAAACAACAAGTTAGTGACCAGGTAGCTCGTAAGAACGAAATCAACAATGTAACTCAGCAACGTGCTGGTTATTCCAAGGATGCTGCATTCTCCGATGCACAGGGTTTGATTGCACAAACAATGCAACAGGCTTTGCAGCAGCTTATCCCTTCTATTAATCGAGCTGCTGAAGGAGCTGGTACAAGTCAATCTTCTGTACGAGCACTTCTCCTACAGGATGCGGCCCAGAAAGCTGCTCAATCAGCTTCTGTTGCTGGTCTAGGAGCTGCCACTAATTACGGACAGATTGCAACTTCATTGTCTGGTGTCTTGGAAGCTCTTACACGACCGAACAATGATGTGAGTAATGCTCTTCTTAATGCTCTTGGTATTGCTAAAGGTGCTGTCCAGAATTCAACTACGAATGGTACTTCCACCACTAATGCTAGTGGGAGCACTACGACAAATGAGAGTAAGACAGTAGCTCCTTCTGGGATCACCACAGGACAATCTCCTAACGCACCTGTAAATACCATGGGATACTATGGTCCGCTGCAGACTGATCTGGAGACAGCAATCAATACTGCACGTGCTGAAACAGGATCTAGTGCTGGTATTCTAAGCCAGCTTCGTGGTACGCCCTTCGATAACTATACATTCTAAGGAATATCATGGACATCCGTGAACTTCTTTCGTTTCCTTCCCTTGGAACTCCGATTCAAAATCCAGAAGGGACTCCTTCTATCTACGCTTCTGAGGAAGAGTGGAAAGCTTATCGTGCAAAGCAAGCTTCCGATACTGTAGCTGCTTCTCGTGTTGCTAATGCTGCCACTAATGTCCGCTCAATGGATAATCAGATTGCATCAGATCAACTCAATGCAGCAATGGTTGAGCTTGCTAATCAGGTTCCGACTCCCTCTTACTATGCTGGCGGAGATTCAACTTCTGTTTCGGCAGAAGCTGTTGCTGCAGCTGGAGCAGGGCGTGGTTCTGTAAATCCTCCTAATGTGGATCCAAATGCTCCACCTCCTAATACCGTGCAAGGCCAAGGATTTATTGATGCAGCATTCCCAGAAGTTTTCAGGAAACAACCTCCTAAAGGTGTTGTTAATACCAATGGCGGTGTTGATCGTGTCAACGCTCGTACATCTGAGCATGGAGTTACTGCTGTAATCGGAGCAGATGGTAAGATTACTATGACCAATCTGAATCCGGATGGTACTGTAAACAAAGGTACAGGATCTCCGAACTCAGTACTTGGTGATGGCAAAGGAACTCGTACAGCTGCTGTTGCTCCTAACACCCCCCTTGCACTAAATGCAGCACTTACGAAATTGCAATCGGCCACTCCTGATGAGGCTCGTGGTTTGATGTCAGACATTACAGCTTCTATTGCCCAGGCACAGGCTACTCTAGAAGCAGAAGCTCTTAAGTTTGGAGCTAATAAATTTGGCATCCCAGCTCTTGAACAACAACTCGTACAAGCTCAAGCTACGGACAAACAATCTTACGGATGGTATCCTGGGATTGGTGATTCTCCTATTACTCAAAAAATTCGTGCTCAGATTGAAAGTGCTAATGTAGCAGCTCGACAGGCAGCTGGAGAATATCTTAAAACCAATGTAAATGCTGCTGCTCTTAATGCGGCTAAAGAAACAGCTTCTGCTGCATTCAAACGTATTGATCGCATTGATCAACAAAATGAAATTCTTCAGGGTAGCCTAAAAGCTAGGACAATGGAGAAGAAACTCATTAAGCAAGAAACTGATGCAGAAGTTGCAGCTAACCTTTCTCCTGTTGCCCTGAGCCGCATTGCCATTCTTCATCCTGTTTCTCGTGGGAATCCTACGGAAGCAGGTGATTGGTACGGGCAAAAGCTTAAGACTTCTAAAGGCGCTATCGAACAAGTTCTTAACGCATCCGGGGCGCAACTTGTAACCTACGCAATGGAACGAGATCCTTATGCTCTCGCCATCATTACTGCTGAAGAAACGAAAAATGATCCTACGCAGACTGAAGACAAGATCAATGAGCGATTGGCAAGGATTCGTAGGCTTGCTGATGCTCCTGACTTTGCAAAGAAAGCTGCTGAATTTCAATCTGCTGGTTTAACAGGAGATGCTAAAAAGGCTGCTCAACAGCAATTTGCTCAGAGTATCACTCTCGGTAAAACTTCTCTTAGTGGTGATAAGAAAGAAGCAGCTCGCCAGCGTTATGAGATTGCTCTTGAGATGGAACGAGCTGCACAAACCGAAGCTGTAGTTTCTGACATGAGGAATATCTTTTCTGTAGAAGGTCCGATGGGAGCTGCCCTTACCGAAGCTCTTAAAATAACAAATGGTGCAGCTTTGTCAGATGTTCTTACAGCTTTTGTAGGTTCTGCTAACAAAGATGAACAGGCAGCCAGAATCACGATGTTCTCTAACTTTACGGAACAAGCTATCAAAAAACAAGGAGCTTCAATTTTTGGAGTTCCTGACACTAACAAGATCAAAGCAGAAATTATCAACGCTACGATTCAACTTCGTAAAGAGTCTGCTTACCCTCGCTCTTCTTCACCATTTGTTTTGGGTTAAAACAACATGACTGACTTTACAACTGATCTGAATACTTCTGGTCTGGACGCTAAGTTTAATCCTACATCCAATATTGTAGCAGATATCATCCCAGGAGCTGTTGCTTCTGTGGTTGATTTTGGTGCTAGCGTGTGGAATTCTTTACCTGGCACAGAAGAAGTAGATACTGCTGACCTCCTGAGAGGAATCAATCAGGATGCTCTCCGTGTTTATAATGAGAATCCGGATACTATCCATACAGCCTCCTTTATTGGAGGTATGTTTGTTCCTACTGGCTTGGCTCTTAAGGGCATGAGCGCAATGCGGGCCGGAGTAAAGGGAATCAATTGGTTTTCAGAAGCGGGCCGAGCGGATAACCTAGCAAGGGTTGGTAAGATTTTTGCTGAGGGCGGCAAAGATACTGTAGCTTATCGCACAGCTGCACGAGAGTTGTATACTAAAGGTGCTATCAATCAAGCTATTGATGCGCTTGCAGCAGAAACTGCACTTGTGTTTACCATGAATGCTCATCCAATGATGGAAGATTACATGGCAGATCCTGTGCAGAACTTTGCATCTTCCCTATTGCTGGGAGGAGTTCTTGGTGCAGGTATCGGACATGTTGCAGATCGTTTTGCTATCAAGTCTCTTACCGGTGGAATGACTGAAGAAGCAGTTACCAATGTTCTTGGAAAGCTTACTTCTGTAAATAGCGATATGACAAATGCTATGGCAGTTCAACGCTATAGTATTAATATCAAGTCTTTGGATAATATTCTCGAAGCTGGTAAGGCAGCAGGTAAAGAAGTTGACAATGACTTAACTCTTTCGATGGCGGCCCGCACTAAGGTTATCGAAGAAGTTGATAAGCGCAAAGCTTTTGATGCGATGGTTTCTGATGATATCAAGGCTCTGCCTCCAGAACAGAAAGATTTCCTTCTCAATACATTTGCTAATAACACGGCAATGTATGGCGTCGATTCCGTATCTTTTATCAACAAGGCAGATGCGGTTACTACGAAACTTATTACCAATGATCTGAAAACTGTTCTTGGTGATAAGCCAGTTCTATCCGTACCTAAATTGAAAGGTCCAGGATTGGGACTTCAAGGTCCAGTTCAAGTTATTCAGAAACCTACAAAAGCAATCTATTTTCCAGATACTGGACAATTTGGATTGAAAGGTTCTGAGATTCACTATGGTAATGCTACCATTCTAGCAGATACTGTAGAAGAAGCTGCCAAGAGGTTAGAGAAGAACTCGTACGCCCGTCCGAATTACGATACTAACTTGGATCTTTTGGCCACCAGTGCTCCTGATGCTCAAGTCCAATATATTGGAAATCTTCATCTTATCGGGAATTTGAACGAGAAAGATTTCGCTAAGACTCTGATTGCCATTAGCGATAACAAGAGCCTGACAGGTGCTCTGTATAAGCTGCGTTCAGATCCTAAAGCTCAAGGCCAACAGATTCGTATCAGTAACAAGAAGGATTTTCTTGAAGCTGCTATCAATGAAGATGCTAAGAAGATCACTACTGTTAAGACTACAACAGTACAAGGATCTCCTGGTGCTCCAGCTGGTTCAGGATTGGGAACCTATGATAACCCTGCTGGATTGACCTATACGAAGCAGGTTGATCAGACTATCTCCGCACAAACGATGGAGAAGGATGACTTTATCAATGTCATGTACGACTCTACAACCAAAAGAGATGTAAAGAATTTTATCACTCGTTGGATAAATTCTGATGGTACAATTGATATGCGTATCGCAGCGACCGCTTATTATGGAAAAGCAATAAAAGAAGCATATTCCGCTTCTAATAAACTTACTCCAGAAGTAGAAGCACTGCGTGAACTGTTCTCACGGATAGTGAATTCGCCTGCTTCTGAAAAACTGCGTGAGCAATTCCGAAAGATTTCTCCGGATGGTAAATCTGCTTATCTTTATCGGGGTGTTAAGACTTCTGAATTAAAGGGTTCTGCTCCTGTAGAGTCCTACACTACTAACTTCGAGAAAGCTAATCAATTCAATAAGGATAGTGCAGGTGGGAGAGTTCATGTTTATAAAGTAGATATTGATGATATCATAGCAGGTTTTGTTGATACTGGGGGCGGAGCTAACAATAACGAAATTCTCGTAAGAGCTGGCGCGCGACCAGTAGAAGTTTCCATGACACGAGAAGGTAAAGTTCTGTTTGTTCAGAACGTAGGCCAATCTCATGCTATGGCTGCTCCTCCTGTTACTACTACGACTACAACAACAACTACCGAACAAATCGTAGAATTGAAGAAACAGAATAATATCATGAAGCTAGGAGAAGCAGAGATTGCACAACTTATTCGTGCAAACAAATCTGCTGAAATTGATTCTCTTATTGCTAATGGTATTCCAGTTGAGAGTATTGCACTACGGACTAATACTCCAAAAGAAGTTGTAGAAGCTTATATGGCTGGTTCCAATAGCGGCGTGATTCCATTTGAGGTTGTCCTTGATAATCTTAAAGGATCTGTAAAAATGGATCCTACAACTGGTAACGTAATTGCTACGTTGGATGATGCCAAAGAAGCTCTTTCTATTAAGCATAAGCCCCTAGTCTTGGAAGGTAATGTTCGTAAGAATCCTTATATTGAAGCGCATGCTGCTCTTGATAACAGGACAATGAATAACATTAGCAAACAGGCTACTGCTTTGATTCTTGCCAGCTCTCGCTCAGAACTTCCAAGGGAACTTGGGAAATACTTGGAGCAACAGTCTGGTGCGATCGATATCTTATATCAAAAGCTCGGGAAAGTTTCGAATGAGCTTGCAGGATCTCGTTTCCTAAATAGTGCTGACTTCTTTGCTCGGCACATGGGAGAAGTTGGTCCTATTGTAAATGCTATTGGTAAACAAGTTCAACGTCTTAGCAATGCTATGATTGGACGAGTAGCGGAACCTATTCAAAAGGCGATGGAAGCCGTTTCGTTGGATAAGGTTGGCGTTACAGAGTTCGCAACCTTTGCTAACTTGCATGGCTCTATTTCTGGCTGGCGCTGGTTCGATGCCAAGACTGGGCAGCTTATGCGCAAGGTTGAAAAGCTTGGAACTGATGGTAAGATGACCCAAGTTCTAGAACCTGTAACATGGCAAGGCAAAGAATTCTCTGTTAAGACTCCTGCTGTTAAAGAACTTCTTGTCAAAATGCAGGATCAATCTGTGGAACTTCGTAATCTGCACAATACGAATAACAAAATTCTAGGGAAACAAGACATTCAGGATATCGGATTCTGGATGCCTTCGTTCAATCCTACGAATAAGTTCATTGCATATGTACACAACGCAGCTGAAGATACGACAAAAATTTTGTGGGCTTCCACTAAGGAAGAATACGCTACAGCTGTTAAAGAATACAAAAAGTATTTAACTGATAATGGAATCACAAGTGAACGAGTTATTGAAAAAGGATTAGAACAAAGTCATTGGAGTATGCTCAATGGGCGGCTGGATCCTATTCATATGGAGCGCGCAGATGTTTCGAAGCTCAAGACAGGCTCTTCTTCCAGTGCGCATGTTAAAGCAGACTTGGGGATCTTTGGCGAAATCATTGGCGGATACGAGCATTATATTACTGCTCAAACTCGTAACCTGGTTGATGCTTCCCTTCCTGATATTAGCCATACTCTGGATCGTCTATCGACTCTTAATCGCTGGGGTTTTGATGGCCAACCTCTTACTGATGTTTCCAAAGTAACTAAAGCTCCTAAGGATGCTGCAGCTTCTATGCGGAATATTATGCTAGGTGGCACAGGATTGGAGGAGTATCAAGGTTGGAAATCTGTAAATAGGAGTTTCGAAACCGGTCTTTCAATGGGCTTGGATTTCGTAGGATCTGCTTGGAAAACAGCCACTGATCCACTTAAGAAATCATTCTTTGGTGGAAAGAAGGTTCTAGATGAGCAAGCCCTGCTTAAGATGGACTATGAGAAATTTGCTAAAGAGCTTGAAACACGAGGTGTCACAAATCCATATGATCACTTTGATAAAGAAGTTGCAATCTCTCGTTATGGCCAAAGTAAATTAGCTGATACTCCCGATATATCAAAACGTTTGGTATATGCTAGTAACGCTCTTGCTGCTACTATTGCACTACGAGTAGGTGAACTTGCGCAGCCACTTGTGAATATGATGTCACTTCCTATTCTTACGCAGTTGGCTGCTGCTAATAAACTTCCTTCTACGTTCATGGGAGCAAAACTTGGTACTGCAAAAGTATCAACTACGCAAATCATGTACGAAGGAATGCGAGCTTCTAATGATGCAAAGTGGAACAAGCTTGCCAAACGCTGGGAAGCAGCTGGTTACTTTGAACCGATGATTTCTGAGGCTAATAAAACTCTTAAGATGTCCAGAAGTATGGATAAGGGTTTGATTGCTGCTGCTGAGAAGGCAGTAGATTCACGCTTCGTAGAAATAATGTCAAAGCCGGCTGACTGGTCAGAAGCTTTTGTTCGTAGGCAGACTATGTTTACTGGAGCTGTTCTTGCTAAAAGAATGTATCCAGAGTTGGATGATGTAGGAGTTACTATCTTTGCCCGTGATTTCATGGACAAGGCAGTAGGTAACTTCCACGCACCGCAACGTCCTGTATTCTTTCAAGGAACATTAGGAGTAGCTCTTGGACTCTTCCAGACATATTCACTTACATTGGGGCAGTCAATTTACAGACATCTTGAGCTCAGAAATTACAAGGCACTTGGTAAAGCGATGCTTACACAATCTTCAATTTTTGGAACAGGATCGTTGCCCGGATTCAATGCGGTGTCGAATCTTATCGGAGAACATTATTCTGATGAACATGTGGATCTTACTACCGGAACTTACAGAGCATTGCAGGATAACGTTGCTGAGTCGGTTCTATACGGACTTCCTTCGCAGATCGGAATTGGAACGCATACTAGAGGGGATAGTAACTTCCGTTTGCCAGGAACTGACGGACTCGTGGCAGTTAACTTTGCTAAACAAGTTACGCAATCGGTTCAGCAAATCGCGGATGCTGTCGGACAACAGGATAAAAGTATCCCGCAGGCTTTTGCTGAAGCACTTAGCCTCCAGAACTTGAGTAGGCCATTAGCTCGTGGAGCAGAGCTTGCAATGGGGCAATCTGTAACAAGAGCTGGTAATACAGTACAGACTCCTGAAGAAGTGTGGACTTTTGCTGGAGTGGCAGCTCGTGTACTTGCTACAAGGCCTATTGAAGAAATCAAACTTCGTGATGCAGAACATCTAAGAAGTTTCTACGGATCTATTGATTCTGATAACAGGAGGGCACTTCTGGGAGATATCAAGACAAGGATTCGTGCAGGTAACTTGGATGATGCTGCAATTGCTGAAGCTTCTGATAGGTACTTACGAAGTGGCGGCACACCAACAGGATGGCGTAGCGCAATACGAACAGCCTTGGCCCAGGAAGAGACTACTGGAAAGGAGGTGTTTGCTAATAAGTTACGAATGGACTCGCCGCTGAATTACATGATTGATTCTCTCGACGGACACTAGGCTTTTCCTAGGCAAAAAGAAAGCCCCTTAATTGGGGCTTTTCTTCGTCTGTTGCTTTTACTTGGTTCGTGTATCCTGACTAAGGCTTGGTGGAACCATATTAAAGATTTCCATGTGGGTTTTAGTAAGAGCTGTTGGATCAGCAATTACAGTATCCTCATGGACACGTTTGACAACCTCTCCAACAATCCAGAACTCCCATTCTCTTGAGAGTTCATTCTGTCGAACACCACTCCATTCTGCTTTCTTAAGCTCAGAAGAAGTCATGAAGTCCGGATGATTAGGACGCTTAAACTCTTCCGATTCCCAGGTTGAAACCTTTTTGATGATGTTATTGTTCTTGAAATTAAAGGTATTAGCCTTTTGATTCTGTGTTGCCATTCTCTTTTTTCCTTTGCAGTTCTCGTTCTACCCAGCACTTTCTAATTCTGTGCAAGCCAGTGGTCCCTAGGCACTTTAAATCCTGCTGCGTGCTTATGACCGCCTCCGCCATAGGAGCTGGCAATAGCTGAAACATCCATGCCCTTTTCTGTGGATCTAAGCGAGAAGATACGAGCATCAGAAGTATCCCAATAACAAGCAGCAAACATTTCTCCGTCACGCCAGTTACTCGCCATAAGATGACCAGCATCAGAAGTAAGGGTATAAGGAAGAGAGGCAACGGGGACATCAAAACCTCCAATAGGTAGAACTCGCTGACAAACAGAAACGAGTTCTGCAATATCTTTGTGATGCTTTCGTTCGATAGCTTCTCCTGCAACTCCTAATTTCAAAAGCTCAACAGCATCCATTGCCATAAGCTTATCCCAATTCTCGAATGTATATTCATAAGAGAATACAGCTGATTGAATCTCACGTGTCATGGGAAGTTTGAAGCGCCAGAGATCACGATCTTCAATGTGACCTAGGAGAAGTGGGCGAGATCCTAAATGCAAACCATGTAAATCTTCCCAATATTTCCATGCCATAGTAGCACCTGACATATCCATATTAAAAATCAATTTCAATGGATTATACCAATCTTCTGAAAGAGGCTCGCCATCAATTTCGGCTTGAGCGATCTTTGCCTCTTCTTCCAATTCTTCATCCAATCCCTTTAGATCTTCCATTGCGCTCTTATGGTGATCGATGATTGTGATACTCTTAGCTCCGCCCAGCTGAATCATATCCTTTACAACTTGCCGCTTATAAGAGAAGTCAACGAGGTAAACATCCCTATCTGAAACATCCGGAGGAGCTTCTTGATAGATACCAGGATGGAAATCGAATTCTTGTTCAATATAATTACTCAGGTTATAAAAGACCCAAGCTGCTGAGAATCCATCAGCGCACTTGCCATGATAGATGACAAGAGGTTTCGGGTAGATAACAGATTGCGCTGTTGTTGCATGTGTAATAATATTCATTTCTCAAACTCCTTGTTCAAACTCGGTTAGCCATTTAAGATCAATAAACTCCGGACTCCATTCTACCTTTGGTTTAAGGTAAGGTAAGTATCCGCTTTTACCTTTGATTGTGCAGTACTGTATCTTCTCAGCTTTGGTTAAGTTTTGAAGAACATCTGCAAGCTCACTCATCTTTGAAAGTTCTTTGTGTACCTCCTTCCATATATCAGTGGCAGTCTGTGGCAAATGCTTTCTTCCTAGGCACTCAAGAATCATGTTATTAACTGCTGAATACTTAGAAGCTCCAAACTCGCCTAATGCCCTTGGCATCTTACTCTCGGCCGCCACTAACATCGTATTAGCTCTGATAATATGCTTAGTCGATATGGTCATTGTCAAATCGGATATAGCCAGTACCATCGAGAGCTTAAGCAAATGTTGATGCCTTCGTTCCATGTAATACGCAAAGCGTTCGTCAGGAATAAAGATCATCTTTCTGTATATTTCTCCAGCCATATCATGAAATTCTTTTGTCTTTTTCATTTCTCCTTTGAGTTTGCGCATCTCCTTTAGCCTATCAACAATCATTGCTTTTTGTAAAGGATCTGGAATACCAGGCCAAGGTATTCTTTGATTTGTAGGTTCAGCATATACAAGAATCATGCGACTCATGAAACCTGTGCCCACTGCTTCTGGAGGGAAGCTCAAAGCGAATGTTGTAGCAGTAGATGCACCTAGCACAGACACTGTAGGTTTTGTGACAAGAACATCTTTACCAGTTATCTTTGGATGCTTGTATTCTGGAGGATTATCCCAGAGTTTTGTGAGCATCATCATGAAACCTGTATCACCCTGCCCAATGAAGTCAACGAATTCTTCTGCATATAGATAACATTCAGCGGGTGAATCGAGTGTGAGGACTTCAAGATCCATCATACCATTCTCGTTATCACCATCGAACTGTTTCATTCCTTTGAGGAACTGTTCTTTAGAGTTTTTATCCGCAGAGAATCTATCGTAACCCGTGGCCCGCAGGAATCGTTCTCCAACTTTCATTGCTGTACCCTTCTTAGTAGCTGGCGATCCCATCAACATTATGTATTGATTAGGATATATTTTGCCATGTCCGAAAGGTAGATAGATTTGGCGGCCCATCATGGCTCCTATGATTGACGCACAAACCCACCGATGATAAATAGCAGGAGACTCTGTAGATTTCAGATCAACAAAATCCAGATAAGAAGTAAAGAAATCTTTCTCTTCATTTTTGTTTTCCATTTGATCAATTAATATGTAAGCCCGGCCGCCATTCTCGCATCCCACCAGGATTCTTATCAGGGTTCTTCTTATCGAACTTGCCCCAATTCTTACCGAAGTTAAGATCCACAGGAATGCGCATTGTTCTACCATGCACCACGATTGGATTATCCATCACTTCCAATACACGCGGAGCATATTGATCCATCTTGTCAATTCTTATTTGGCCAAATATCGAATCATGAATTTGCGCTTTAAGTCTTACATCGCCATTACTAGGAATAACTAACTCATTATAGAATCTTAAGAGACCTTGATTTAATACTTCAACTGATAAATTCTGGGGTTGGTGTGCGACAAGTCCACGAAACATAGCATGGTCTTTGGTGATATCACCAAAACACCTTCTGGTATGTCCGAGCGGAGAAATGATATACCCAGTATCTCTAACTTCTGAGAAGATTTCTTGATACCATTCTCTGACTCTTGGAAAAGGTTTATGGTAGGATTCCAATAGAAGGGTTGCAAATCCGCGTAGAGTGATTTCATTTGAAACTCCTTTAGAAGGAATGTCTACAATCTTGAAGCCAATCTTAGGAGCGCACTCGTACAAGATCATGATGCCGATATTCTCAATAAATGTCTTAGCCTGCATCATGTAGTTCGTACCATGGACAATGCGCTTTAGAACAGAGTTCCTAAAGAAATCTGTGACTTCTTCATAAGGGATACTGAAGAACAATGTTCCAAGTGTTTTGTAAAAATCTCGTTCCGCATCTTCAAGAGCAGCGATGAGAGCTTCTTCTTGAGAACAGTACGCTGTAGTTCGTCCTTCTGACTGCTTATTATCCGCTTCGAATAAATAATATCCAACGTCAGCAACGTGTGCTTCTTTGGCGTATGCTGGAATGTTTTGTACTTGAGTTCCACACCATAGGGAAGAAGCTGAGCACGCCATTCTTTCAGTCTCTGTTCCAAAAGGATTGAGGGCCCAGAGTAAACGGCCTTTGAACTGTAAGTAGTCAAAGTAAGTTCCTATTGCTTTTTGATTTCCCCTGTACACGAGGATGTCAGTTGTAAGGCGGGCCAAGAGTGGATGTTGTTCAGCAACAGCTAGGAGATTCTTCTCGTCAGTTCCTGATTTGCTCTTGCCAATGTGTGGATGTTTAGCTCCGAAATATCTGTATATGTATTTCTGAACTTGGGGCCAAGATCCGGGGTTGAAATTAGGATCTGCGAACTTTACACGTAAAGAAGATTCTGCTTTTCTAAGAGCAGTTTCAGCTTCTGTCCGCAGTTCCAATCTCTTATCTTGGTCTATAAGAAGCCCTTCAAAGTTGGCATACAGAGCTGGATAAGTAAGCTGGAATTTATTTTGGAAGTTTGTAAAAGCGTAAGCCGGTGCAGTACGCAATTGATTGACAAGGATTCTTGCTCCGTGCCACGTATCTTTTGCATTGTAGGCCCAGTACTTTTCTTGATCTCCAGATTTGGATGCCGCTTCTGCATCATCCTTCCAATTGATGTAATCGAATAATTGATACGAAGCGACAAAGCCAAGATCCTTAGGCAACTCAGCATACTCTGCGTGTGCAAGTGCCATCGTATCAAGTATGTAATTTACAGGCGGAGCGTTATGGATGATAGAGTGTGTTGCATCATACATCCCATTGTGCATTGCCTTAGGAACAGCAAGTGCATTTACTCTCTTGAAGAAAAGATGCGCTTTGAAAAATTCTTCATTGCTCTGCCAATAGATCCCATCAAAGTTAATGAGAGGGAGCATGTAGGTTCTGAGCTGTCCATTCTCAAATATCCC
Source organism: Epizoanthus fatuus (assembly GCA_025434785.2). NCBI lineage: Eukaryota > Metazoa > Cnidaria > Anthozoa > Zoantharia > Epizoanthidae > Epizoanthus > Epizoanthus fatuus. The sequence continues at coordinate 11,563 of JAOCZQ020561571.1, read as the reverse complement.
TGTCCAGGAAGCACACGTAATGAAAGTCTGTCCCACTTCTTTTGCCCCTGGAACGATACTACCTTTATCATCCCGTATTTCTTTTTCCTTTTGAGTGCGCGTTTCAATGTCATAATAGATGCACATTGCTTTCGAGAGATCATCAAGGGCTCCTGGGAAATCTTTAACATTAAGCAGCTTCTCGTAAGAGAAAGGAGTCTGTCGTTTGTAAAGGAAGTCTAACTTATCTAGATCTTTTCCTAAGAGCCAACGCCCGTGAGGAACCTTGTGAAGATGTGCGAACTTGTTTATTACTATCACTGGAATAGAATAATTCAATCGGCTCCCGCGCCAGTTATCGACTGTAGGATTCTTTCCTGGGACAAGAGACTTCAATGTATCCTCATTCGAAAGAAGAATAGCTTTACAACCGTGCGTCTTTGCTCGCTCAAGGAGTTCTCCTATTGAACATTCTTTTGCTGTAGAGAAAGCATTGAGATTCCGTTGACGCAATTCGTAAGCCATGGAAGGAAGATAAGCAGCATCCTCTTTCCCGTAATTGATTAGCAGGTTCAATTCTTATCCTTTCTTTTGTTGGGTAACTCCACAGAAAAGGCCTCCTTTTGGGAAGCCCTTTCAATTCAGTTACTCTTTATAAGAGCAAAGAATCACTCTGCTTCTGGGCGAGTAGCACGATGAATGCGCAGGTTTTCGTAAACCTTGTTGCCATCACCCTTCGAAATCTGGATGCTAATCTTTGCACAGAAAGGATCTGCTGCAATGACACCCTGAATAACATCACCAATGGATGCTTCCTCGAAATCTTCAATGCCCAGAACAGTGGATGCTGCCTTGCGGAAGAACTCCAATCCTTGTTCTGTACCATTGAAGGTCTGACTGAACAACGTTCCATTTGCAACAGGTTGTTCGTTTTGATCGTGGTTGATAGTTTCTTCCACGGTATAGGTAAGGCGAATGCGCTGTGCTTTGATGGTCTTGTTTCCTGCTTCATCCTTGGCATCGTATTTCTCGACCTTGCACTCTTTGATACCCAGCATATAGAGGCCAGGAGGAGGATTGATGAAATCAGGAATTGCTTCCACAGAATTCATCGGACGATCCATCATAGCGTCCAGGTCGAGAATAGTAGCCTTTGGTTTAACAGTTGCGTTCATTTGATAACTCCAATAAGAAAAAAGAAAAAAACAAAAAGAAAAAAGAAAGAAAAAAAGTCAGTGTGCGTCGATTAAGTATTTATTTTCCAGCGTTCTCCTTCCTTGCTTGTGATTCCAGTTTACGTTTAGCAATCATTGCTGCCAATCCTGTAGGTGCTGCATTACCTTTAGGATCCGCGATTACCACCGGGGCTTCTACTTCTGTAACAACCTCCTTTGTATCAGAGATAACGGAATCTCCGGTAGAAGGACGAATGATCCCTGTATCTACTAGAATGGCACGAATGTTAATTTCTTTGGCCTCTTCGAGTTTTGCTCCAACTCTTGATCCGGTAAGCACATTTCCGCGGTAAGTAGAAGAACTTCCTCCAACGTGTTTGTTGAGTTTCTTATCGAGATAAACAACAGTACCGAACTTACCTGCAACACGCAAAGAAAAAGGACGAGTACCCATAAGAGGAAATACTTTTTCGATTCCATCATCATCTTTCTCGAACAGTGCATGACAGGTTACGATGAAGTTCGTAAAGACAGCTTGCTCTACGACAGAAAGAATATCTGTGAGCCACTTACCTTGGATACCGAATTCATCCCATCCTGGCTTGGCCATAGAATCCCGGCCCATCATGGTAGCTGCCAACGCAGAATCTCCTAGCTTGCTGCCAGTATCAATGATTACAATATCATTGTGCGTGCATTTGGCAAGACAGAATGGAGTGAAAGGAGCCTTAGCCTTAGTGCAAATTGCGCAATCGACCCGGCCATGCTTGTCACAGATTTTGATATCTGTCCTAGAACTCATAGCCTTGAGCATAGTCTCAATGGCAATAGGTTCATCTGTCGTGTCCTGTATCTTGAAGAGTGTTACCTTATCCATCTCAGCCTCAGTAAGACCGCACTCATGGATAAGAACTTCATGCCCATTCTCAAGAGAGAAGAAATACACATTGTTAATCTCAGGGATCTTTGCTGTTTGGCCCGCCAGCCTAGTCTTTCCTGTTTTAGGAGGACCATAGATAAGTATCGCATGATTAGCCGATACAGCAGAGATAGCCTTAGCTAGTTCTGATAACTTCACAGTGTTCTTCCTTTCGCACCTAGGTTATATTCATCTTGCTTCTTTACAAGCATCGCAACATCTTTCTGCAAGTCTGCGACTATAGCAGAGCAATGCACCACTGTCAAGCCCTTACCCTTGCTCAAACTTTCCCCAATAATAATTGGGATAAGCAAGTGTGCCATGTCATGTATAAGATCTTCTTCCATTGCCTTGACCATCTTAGTCATGGTTTCAATGTCAGCTTTAGCATTGGTTTCTTGTACAACCTTTGCTATGATATACAGAAGGCCGGCATGCACATTCTGGGAGCAGAAGATATTCTTCACAGCCACAGCATAATCTGTTCCTCGTGTTCCTTCCAGTGACGTTAGGATATCCGTGATCTCTTCGTCAAAAGCGGCTGCTTCTTTTCGTGGGCCGGAAGGATTACCTGTATCGAAGATCATTTTAAACTTCTCCTTTTATAGAAGCTGTGATGAACTCATGCAACTTCGGTTCAGGTTTCCAATAGAACGGACCTTTCTCGAACTTGCCATCTTTAATAATGGGCCGCCCATCAGCTCCTAGTTTGGAGAAGTTGGAATCCATAATAATGGACATTGTTCCTTTCAAAGGAATACCGAAACGAACGAGCTCGGATTGGCAATAGATCGTAAGATCATGCATGAGATCTGTAATATCTACGAGGAAGTCAACGTCCGTTGGATAGTTGTTCTCCTCTACATCCTTGATGATATCATCCATCTCATTGAGTTCATCTTGCAGAATCTTTTTCAATTGCTTCAGGCGATCCGCAAGAATCTCATTGATTGTTACTGCGCCAATCTTCCATTTCGGATTCTGTTCTACTTGCCATTGCGTAGCAAATTGAATTTGTGGAAAGGGAGCAACCGGAAGGTTATACATCCCATTCATGTAGGTGATCTTGGATTCGAAAGAGCGAATCTTGAGTGTGATATTGGTGTCCATTTGTTTCTTTCAGGAGTTAAAAGGATCAATAGTTACGGGATAGTTGGCATTTCACACAGGTCATTGTGTCGTCTAAAGGATTCCTGATCCACTTATGCACGCAAGTTTTAACAGAAGTATCCTGCTTGGAATAATCCTGCAAAGCCTTGCCATGTTCCAGTTCATCAGCGAATGTTTTAATGGAGGCTGGGGCATCGGGCCAAAGATTAGCACCACGAAAGACTAGCTTCTTGAAAGCTTCTACATCTTCCGCAGTATCAATTATGATGGAGACTCCGAGAGTTCCGATCTCACCAGTTATTTTATGAACAGTAATCATTTTCAACTCCTTAAAGTTTTTTGTCCAGGTCAATCATCATTCCAGTTCCTTTGTTTGTTCCAACAGGATCTCCTGCAAAGGAGGGAGCTGGCATATTAGCAATGCGAACTAGGTGAGATTCAATAAGATCCTCCAGCTCGAATTCGAATTGGTAAGTAATGTCATCTACATTCTTTGTAAGGTCTTTCTGTACATCAAAGTTACGCATATCACAATGACCAAAATAATTGCAGGGTCGATTGTATTTCAAACAAGATTGTCCACGCTTCGGAAAGATTTTAAGTTTCTCCAATGTTTCCATGCGCTGAACATCCGTGCCAAGAGTTACGAACCATCCCAAACGATCTACTAGCGTCTTGTGGAAAGGCAAAGTATGTATCTTGACCAGATTATCTTGCGCATTGGAGGCCGGAAGTTGGGCCACAAAGTAGAGAACGCCGTACTCATTAAGCTCTTCTCCGACAATACTATCAAGTGCGATAGAATAACCTAATGCCTGTCCTGAGTTTTGATACAGAGGTTTGAGATCTAGCAATTGCATTCCAGTTGTTTTAACTTCCAGAATGTAATACTTACCTGTCGTTTTGTTCCGTAGAACCACATCGATATGTCCGACGAAATATTTTGTTTCATTGATATTCAACTTAAATGAGAGTTCGATAGCAGGAGCGCCCTTGAATTCTGCTACTTCATACTTCTCAAGTAAAGTATCAAGGGCACGGAAGGAACAGTTCAAAGCATGCACTGCCATCCATCTTGTTTTCTTACTTCCTTTTGAGTTCTCAACTAAAGGATAATAGTTGAGCCAGCATTGGAAGATAGCGAGATCTTTGTTGCCGGTGGAAAGATATGTTCCAATGCCGGCACCAAATGCTTTACCAAAAGAAAGATGCTCTGATTCTTCCCTGGACATAGGATTCTCTAAGAGTTTCTCTAACTGGAACTTACGCTCGCAAGTGTTAAAAAGTTCCAAGGAGGAATAAGATAAGCGAAGCCGCCCCTGCTCCGCAACTTTTACATTAGTTTCCTCCATTAGCTTCTTTCAACACTTCGAGAAGTTTCTCAATATAGTGTTGTCCTTTGGCAATTTCTATCGCATTCTGATCTTTAGTTCCCATACGCATTGTGTATTTCAAGGCATTGCCACGATAATATCCAATGCGCTGTTCTATAGGCCATGTATCTACAACATCCCATGTCTGGATACCCATTGTTTTGTAGTGCGTTCCAGCTACTTGACGATCGCTAGCTTTAATTTGCTGCACATCTGTTCTCTTGTAATCATTGATAAAGTTATTCAATGCTGTAAGAATGTTTTCTTCCGTCAAAGAATTTGCAATATCTTTAGGCAAGCGCATGGTAAGAGTTGTTTGCTGTTCTTCTTTTTCTTTGGGAATGTTCTGTTTTGTAGCAGATACGAAATTATGCGCATCATAGGCCGCAGCTTCCTTATCCGTTAGCATCTTAACATTGCCGTTATTTTCCGCAAGCTTCTTCAGTGCCCTATTCAAGGCTTTCTTTTCCTGAATCTTTTTAGCTTTTGCACTTGTGTTGATTTTCTTAGAAGCGGTCATGATAATTAATCCTCAAAAGTTAAACGAGTTGTGCCGGCAAGAATGATTGGTTGTTTGATAGGAGTTACGATTGTAATCCCACCATTGGTTTCAATATCAAGTGCGAAACGATAAGCTGCTTCGGCAGTGTTACGTGTCTCACGCATTTGAGGCTCTGTTTTAGAACGACGATACGTGATTTCATATACGATTGTTTCAATCATTTCAGATTCTCCAATTTCTTTTCTTGAGCTAAAGCTCACATATCATCCGGGATATCAAACTGCTTGCTCAACCTTTCGGGAGTGAGTTCGATTTGTTTGGCGGCCTTGGTTTTCTTTTCCTTCTTACCAACTTTTGCTTCTTCCAATTCATCACCCACTAGCCTACGAATTGCCAGTGTCATCTGTCCAATATCGGGGTCAAGCAAAAGCATTGATGCTGAAGGATTCTTATGCAAGGCTGCCGTAAGAGTATTCATGGCTTTCGTGAGGTCATCACCAGTGGCAGAATACTTCAGAGCATTTATCTTAAGAGCGATGTCGGTGTAGGCTTGCGCTTCCGTATCATCTTCAATCTCATTGAGAACTTCTTTCTGTTCTTCTGAGAGTTCAATCTTCGGAATCTCTTTGGCAACTGTAATAGGAGCATCGACCTTGCCATCTTCTGATACGATGGTAGAAGAATTTGATGTTTCCTTCTCTCGCTTCTTGCGTGCCATCATTTCAGAGAATGTTTCTTTTCTGCCTGCGGGGACAGAATTCATAACAGTCTCTTCTTTCGATTCTTCAATGGAATCTAAGCCCATTGCCGCCAGATTAGAGATAGCTGAAACAGCTTTCTTTTCTTCTGCTTCTTTCGGAAGTTCTTTATTTACTTCTTCTGATTCTTTTGCAGCTGCTGCTTTCTTAGCTGCAAGCAATTCTTTCAAACCCATAACTTTCTCCTGTTCTTTCCGTTAAAATTTAGAATGGAATGTCATCATCCATATCTTCGAAATCAGATCTTGCCCTTCTTACATATTCTCTGTGTTCATAGGGCGCTCTATATTCATTATCCCTCATCCTGTTATCAACAGTTGGAACATCTGAAGTAGTATCTGCTCTTGAGAGAACTGTTTTCAGAAGCTTCTCGTATACAGCCTTCTGCTTTTCGCTCATGTAGTTAGTATCTTTTCTACTGAGCCAGTTATGTACACTATTGCAGAAGTTCTTTTCCCAATTGGATGTATCAGGATGATCAATAAGATCGTTCAGATTCTGCAATGTTTGTTCTCTTGCGGAAAGAACTTTTTCTTTTATTTTTTCAGGAAGGGGGAGGGGAGTAAGGGATTTTCTTCTCTCTCCCATCTCTTTTTTCCGTTTCTCCGCAAGAGCTTTGAAGTCTACCATCTGTTCGCCCCTTTCTTTTGCAATTGCTTCAGCCGCAAGCGTGCGATACAAACGACCACGACCAGTAGAATTCCACATGACATATCATCCTTTCCATTGTGTCACTTCGTATCCCAGGGCTTCTAGCATTTCGATAGCATCAAGGACAATAAGGGATTCATGAATTTCTTTTGGAATGTAATAGATATTGGGAGCACCTACTTCTTGGATGCTTATGATTCTTTTGTTCTTTATGTCATTGGACATATAACGATATATATCTTCTGACGGCAGATCAAGTTTCTTTCCAATGAAAGACAGGGTAGAATTGGGATACTCTGTAAGAATGGAGCGTATCCTGTTGATGATACGCATATCAGAACTCTTTATCAGGTGTCTCAAGTTTAATGATATCAATGCTGGCGCGTTCTTTTAGCATAACTCGCACACAGATGATACCATCTACAACTTTACCAGTTGAATCTTTTGCAGGGTAGGAGTTGAAAGACAGAGTTTCTTTTGCTGGCTCCAGGCCCTTACGCTTTAGGGTTTGATTGATCTTACTCTTGCGAGCTTGTAAACCATTGCGCAAATCTTCTTCCTGATCTGCCGGGATGGTAAGGATCAATTCTTTTTCTGTAGCCAGAACACCTAGGAGTTCGTCAAAAGAATAAGGTACTTTCTCATCTTCTGCGTCTAGGTTTTTAATAACCGATTCAGAACTTTCCGTTGTCATGTTTATCCTTTAATTGATTGCTGAAGTTAATGCTTCGTGTTGACGTATATTATACGTGGCTCATGTAGGGCAGTCAAGTGGTGGACGAGTGGGCGTTTTCTGTAAGATATCAAGGATACTCAACTGCTCTTGTTGTGTAAAGAATGCAGCTATAATAGAACATCTCAAGGTAGCTTCTTCCATCCACCATGCGCCAGTCATTTTATAAATAGCATCATTCGGTGATTTCCAATCTTTTGTTAGTCTGATTACTTCATCTGCAAGGAGTGGAATCAGACATTGCTTGCTGGCATCTATGCTTTTGAAGATTCCAACCTCAATCAGGATTTCCCTAGCATTTTCTTTTCGAAGGATTCCCTTCGCTATAAGGATGCCGAAAGATACAACTAGGGCCGGGTTGTCTATTGTCTTATACCTCGGACAATACTCTGGACTAAAGTTATCCCTGAAAGCATAGAACATGTTAGAGTTCCTGTATATCAGAATCGTCAAAAGAATTCATTTCCTTGGACCAATCTGTAATTGGATCAATTTCTGTACGCAATTGCTTTATTTTTTGCAAGCGTTTTTTAATAGCAACAACATAATAATGTTCCATCTGACTACCTGGAACTTCGTGCTCATATGCTTTCAGGAATTCCCCAAGAGCATATTGGGAATGTTTTATTATAGAGGAGTCAGTTCCTTTAACAGTAGATGCTTCTACAATATCCTTTATTAAGATGTCTGTATCTTTCATAAATGGGGTAGGTTCCACTGTTGGCACATACGCTTCCACTATTGCTCCCTTGGTATCCTGATACCATGCTGCAGTTTCTTTAGTTACTTGCATCCACTTGGCCTTGTTAGGATTTGTTTCTCCTAAACGATATGTCCAAACTTCCCAAGAGTTGATATTAGGGGAAGAATTAAATCGGATTTTGAATTGGAATCCGGGGATGCTTTTTGCGTAAGAGTTCATGTTATTTTCCTTTGAAAAGATGGATTACTAGGGCAACAAAAATCATTCCATTACCAGCGGCAAGATTGATACAAAGAAGTCCTTGCCAAATTCCTACGGTATCATTCAGAAGAATGGAATACGTAAGGCCAAGGAACAGGGCCATTGAAGTGCAGGAAGTAAGGAGAAGATACCAAACAAAGAAACCATTACTTTTGAACATACTAGGTCTCCATTCCAAGTTCTGTAGCATACGTTGCCCAAAGGATTGCAATATCGAAAAGTTCCATAACTTCTTCATGAGTTACAGTATCATTGAATTTTGCAATGTGCGCATGTTCCCCGAGAGTCATTAGTTTACAAGCAATTGCAAGATATTTCCTAGAAGCTTCTGAATTATTAAATCCTGCTGCTTTTCTATTAGCTCCTACTGCACAGAAGTTAATGGCTTTTTCATCCCATGGAAGAGTTCCATTCCCTTTAGAATCCGTAGCAAAATCATCTTGGATCCAATGCTCTTTATCTTTGATAAGAGCCTTTGCATGAGTAAGAATTCGTACGATGGGGCTCATGCTTTCTGTCTGATTCATTTCAAAATCTCCACAATGTTTGTTTGATCGATACCAGAATTAAAGAATTCAAGTTTATCTGCTAGGGAATCTCCTTTGATACGCGGATTAGCGATTGTTTTATTGATAACAGCGTCATTCGAAAGAATGATAACTTTGGTTCTTGCGCGGGTTAGGCCAGTATAAAAGAGTTCTCTGTAGCACATAATAGCGTGTGCTTTGTGGAGAATCAGGAACACTTTGCGCCATTCCGAGCCTTGAGCTTTGTGATAAGTAAGACAGTATCCCAAAGAAAAGCAGGCCGGTGCAAAATCTCCTGCGCTGCTAATGGTATCTTCTGTGCCATCCTCATAACGAATGGTAACTTCATGGGATGCTTGCCGCGTTTTTGCTAGCTTTTCATCTTCTAAACTGAAGTTCTCATAATCAATGCCAATCTTGGATGCGTTATCCATTTCCGTTAGAGTGGCATTCATTTCTTCAATGTCGGCCGCCCCTAATCGTCTTGTTCCGAAACGCAAGAGATCAGAACCCGGAAGTTGTGGAACTTTTCCAGTGTATTTAGGATTTGCCAGAATCTCGGTGATAATTCCATCACGCTTATTAAACATAACCTTGTCACCCTTGGCAAGATAATGCTTATGGAATCCTGCAAGAATCTCGTGGACAACAGCTTTTCTCTTGTCACCAATGAATTGTGCTATCCAGTTATTGAGATTATCCGTACCGAGAGCCTGCTTATTGAAAGGGGATAGGATGATACAGTCCTCTGGATCGTATTCAGGGTAACCATCATCTCCTTCAACGTCGGCAAGAGCATTTAAAAGATTACCGATCTTGCGACTCATAATCTCCTGACCATGCTGTACTTTATCTTTACCACGAACTACAATGAAGTTGTTATCTTCTACCAGCTTTTCGCCTTTTAGGACGTGGTGCGCATTCTCTAGAACAATACCTTGATTGCGATAGACTTGTTTCAATTCCACAATAGGAAGTTGCATCAAAGCATAGTTCATAACCGAAGGACCGAATACGGGCGGGAGCTGGTTAATATCTCCAATAAAGATAATTTGAACGCCTGCCGGAAGCGCATCGTATAGCTTTTCCCATAGATCAAGACCTAGCATAGAAGATTCTTCTACAATAAGATGAGTGATGGTTAAAGGATTAACAGAAGTTCTTTTAGGAACGAAACGGAATACCTCTTTACCTTCTAGATCATCCCAATATGTTTCCGGCTCGTATTCCAAAAGCATGTGGATTGTCATAATGTTATGCTTCAAAGCTTCTTCTAGCTCCGGTAACTTATGGACAGCACGCTCAAGATTCCTAGCGGCTCGCCTAGTATAGGCACAGAAGGCAATAGACGGGCCAGTCTTATATTCTCTTGCGCCCATTGCATTGTAAGTCTTGAAGGAACAAGTGCTGAGAGCATTATCTTTCAACAAGGCTTGTGCAATAGCACGCTGACAAGTTGTCTTACCAGTGCCGGCAGCGCCAGTCAATACGAAACTTTTTCCTTGGAATGCTAATTCTTTGGCCGCCAACTGTTCCGCGTTAAGAGTGATATTAAGGGAAAAGGATTCTCCTTTAGCATCGAATTCTACTGGGACCGGGAGAGAAAGATCTTTTACAGAATCAGCTGTATTCTGTAGAATCTCCTGAACTGGCACAGATTCTATTTCAGCTGGTTCAATTTGATCTTCTACGAAAGAATCAGGCTCGGCTGAAAGATCAAGAGATTCTTTTTCCTTAGCTGCTTTTTGTTGTTTGAGCTTCTCAAGAAAAGAAATTGGTTTAGTTTGCAGGACTGGCCCGGCACTTCCGGCTAAGGTTTCTGTTCTCTGTTCTTCCTGCTCTGCAAATTCATTGTAATTTGCGCGGGTATCGTGAATGTTTGCAGACTGTTTGTTTCCAATTGCTTTATTCCGAATGGAATCTATGCTGGCGGAAACCATGTTCATTTGCTTATTCTGCTCTGCAATTCTTGCTTTAAGCGCTTCCATTAAAGGGGTTTTCTTAAGAGTTATCATTTTCTGCTTTCTGTTCATTAGATTTCTTTGGCCGTGCATTCCTAATCACTGCAAAGTTTCCATAAGTGTGTTCTTGGAAAGATATTGCAACCGTGATATTTTTAGTGCTAAAGTCATTAGGAAGTTTGACGCTATCGTATACGCGAGTATAAACAATATCATTCTTTGTTATCGTCGGCTCTCCGCGCATTGCTTTTTCGATATTCATACTAGCGATTTCCATATGATAACGATTTACAGATTCTAATCGCTTATGACCACGGAAAACAGAAAAGCCAGGAATGCTTTTATCAATTGGATAGTGTGGGGTATGTAGGATCATTTTATTCTCCATTCTTTTGTTTGTTAGCGGGTTGAAAATCTGAAGTATTCTTTTGAGCATGTAGGATAGCGTAGAACTCTTTTCTGGTTTCTTCCGAGATCATATGGAAATCAGAATTGAATTCTACGTACAGATCAATTAAGATCTTGTACTGTTTCGAAGTAAGTTTGGAGAACTTAGAAGAATTAACTTTGTAGAAGTTAGAAGTCATCTGGAATTACTCCTGTATTAAAGAATGGAATACTGGAAATGCCTGCTGCTTTTGAATTCCTAGGCTTATAACCTGTTTCACAGAATTTAAGCTGCCAGTTTCTTTTTGTAAAGAATTTGCTGTATGGAGTTCATAGAATTCCACAAGAGTGCCGGAACTGCAAATTTCTTTCCACGATATTCAATCTGAATTTCCCCTTCATTCAGAACAATATCTTCCTCTACATTCTCTGTGGAAAATGGCACTTCATCAAAATCAGGATTGTAGTTTGTGAGCTGTTCAACTGTTTTGATTTTACCTTTTGGTTCTTCTATGGGAATTTCC
>JAOCZQ020551168.1:188-19615 GCA_025434785.2 Epizoanthus fatuus | reverse complement strand
AGCAAGAAACGGACGGGCAAGCAATAGAGAACAGAATGAGATTTGTCGTTGTAAATTTGCCGTCCTCACGCAGTATCACTGGAAGAAGATTAATTCACTATAAATGTATAAAATTGCATGCTTGTACAAAGTTACCAATAAAGTGTGAATGAATAAAGGCTGTTTTCTAATAAGTAGAAAATATTGGGATTGGTGTAGCCTACGAACAGTGGGTTCTTTAGATGGCTGAACGGGACAATACAACTAAGAGAGATAATGGAGAAATATTCGATCCGACGTTCATATTTTTCATCCAGCAGTTTTATTAAGGGTATGCCATCATTTACCCATTTCTCACATACAGCTGTTTGGTATGGGGAAATTCCTACAATTCTATTATCAAACCTTTTCGAATCCTACAAAAGTGAACAGTTCGCATCATGACTGTTTTCAAAGTTAATGCTCGTAATAGTCCTCCTTTTTTGCCCAATTAAAACTTCTTGAATTATCTCGTGTAATCTCGTTCTACAATGAATGTTTTATGAACCATTATTCAATCTCCTCAAAGTTTTTGACACTTTTTCTCGATCACCAACAGCTGGCATAATTTATACGTCTCGCAGCTAAATCTGTTTCTCTTTTCCATCAACTGGAACCACTTACTATGGCAAATATAAGCTCACACTTTTGGCCCCCAATGATATTAATGAAACTTTAAAAGCTTTAAATTTTCGTTGCTTGTTCCAACAAACACAAACTGACATGGTACTTCCCCCACCTTGTCCATCAGCAGCGACGCCTTGTCCATCAACAGTAGTGGATTTGGAAGAGGGTGAGTGAAGATAATGAGGAGCAAGAGGACAATATGAACTGGTATTATAGCTCTCCTCTCTCACAACCCAAGAATGAGCAGCAGCAAAAATATGACACTGTTAGTGATGTGAATCGTTTTGTTATGGGTTTCAGTGATGTTTAAGCACACGCTATTAACGACGAATAAAATGTCGTTTTATTTTGATTTACATGCATGGTGTTTGAATTTACAGATGGGTGAGGTTTGTAAACCTAAAGACCCATTGCGGCTCCAACTGTACTTAGGAATGCATCGCTTATAAAGTCTCTCTTTTGACTCTCTAGGCCACGGTTTCCTCTGGAGTATCTTCGATAATATGCTCCTCCTTTTTGATTTGATCTAGGTTAAAGGATAGAGGGGAAACTATAGACCAGGTTTAATTTTCGATGATAGTAAATGTATGTAGTTACCTCTTACGTCGTCTTCCACGTCTTCGCTTGCGCATTGGTTTGTTGTAAGACATTATCCTTCGTCTTGCCATGGTTCTTGCAAAGTGAATTATGAGAATTTAGTGTGAATGATTTTTATTTAACGGCGTCGTAGAGGTTCCCAATCTTCGTGTAGGTTTCTTGGAGTGACTTTTTTTCGTGCTCTTGTAGGGTGTGCTACGAAACTTGGAGTAATTCTTCTCCTTTTTCTATTACCGCTTCTGGGTTGTGGGGGTGGTGAAGGCAGAGGGTCAGCAAATTGTAATGGTGGTGGTGGTGGCGGTGGCAGAGGGTCAGGTAATCTTCTTCTTCTTCGACTTGGGGCTCTGGTCACTAAACCTTGGGTGTCAAGTGATAATGGGTCTCTTCTGGGTGTTGGCATGGCGACACGAACCAGAGGTGTTCCTTCATCGCCAAATTCTTGGGTGAGTCGTTGTTTTCTCATCAACAGTTGACTGTAGAGTCGTTGACTTCTACTCTTGGATATCCGTTTGTTTCGAAGTACGTGATCCATCAATGTGTCTATACTGGAGAGGGAACGTAGCTGTGGGGAAATGGATAACTTTTGTTGTAGAGCCAAAGCTCTTCGATCTTCGGGCACGAGTACCATACGAGTTGCCATAGTGTTTTTAGTAACGTCGAGCTCTAGGATGATTATAATAGTAGAATGGGTGTCGCTTAAGGTCTATCCTATGTGTAGGAGTGAGCGAATCTAAACCGGATCGAACCGAACCCCATGCTTTATCGAGTGCTTGATTTTCTGCTGTGGACAAGGCACTTTTAAGTATGGTAGGCGCGAGTGATTTGATTATACCAAAGATGCCGTTTCCGTGTTGATTTAAAAGTCTCTTTTTCCTTCTGAGAGATGTACTGGGATGAATGAATTCTCTGAAGAAGTGTGCTTTACGTTTGAGTCGTTTCTTGTGCTGTTCGGATGTCAGGCGTCCGTTATGCAGAACGTTTTGAACGATCTCTTGCAGCGCTTCCATTTGTTGAGGCGCAGCAGATCGGACCAGGTTCTGGTGTCCTCCTCTCGTGCGGATTCGGTGCAAGCGTCGTAGGAAGTGATTCTCTCTCGTCACGGTTGGTGTTTTCGCCATGATGATGTAGGTTATATTTACTTAATACGTTTGTTTCACGTACGAGAATGCAATCGGATTGTTTTATTTTAGGGCGAAATTGTAGTGTCATCAAGGGTAGTACCATCAGGATGGGTTACGTCTGTTTGGCCATTATCTCCTTTGATGGTGACTTTAAGTAAACGTAATACGTCTTTATTTATGGGAACGTAATGTCTTTTTTTAAAGTTATATTTTATAATTTTACCGTATTTTTTATCCGAAGGTACAATGCATCTTAATAGGGGACGAATTAAATTTCCTACAAATCGTGGCTCGACAAAATCGCATGTAATGTCTACTTCGTTGATTGGATTCACCGTGGGTGGAAGGAAGGGCGTCGTTCGAGTCAAGTTGACCTTGACGGTGGTGTCGTGTATTTCGTCCATGGTGTGATTCAGCCAAAACATGTCTGGAATGGTATGGACTTCACTTGCGGGTGTTAGGTTACTCAAACCCAGTATGTTGGCAATGTTGTGAGAATTGGCAATGTATACCGTTTTTCCTATGATGATATTCTCAATTTTGGTAGGAGTTGTGTAGTACCTGAGGATATTACTGGTTCGTCCTCCATTTATTTAGGTTATGGTTTGTACGATGGCATCCATCACTTTATTCATGTTTGTACTGGAACTTATAGATCGATCGGACATGGGTTTGGCATACATGGTTGGCGTGATTCTATATTGTTGTTCGAGTGCCATGTTGGGCGATTCGACGAGCACCATCCACCTGTTGGCATGTTCCGTTCGGTTGATGGCGAGTCCTTTCACGTAGGATAAATCGCACAGAGCCACTTCCCATTCTCCGTTAAAATACAACTTGTCATACAGCATGTTGGTAAATTCATAGTTTTTTCCCGATGGAGGTGCTGACTCACTCGTCAAGGTAATGAGTTGTCCATCTTTAGTGTTCATGATGATTGTTGATGTGAATCGTGTACGGATGTGCCTAGAATTTTATACACGTGCCAAAGCCATTCTTCGAGCCCAGCTGGGCCACGGTTCCTTGTCGTTGGTAAGTTGAACCGTAAATTGAAATGGGGGCAAGAAAGCCAATCTTCCTTTTTTCTTGACGTTGATACGCCATATTTTATCTACGGGTTGTTGAATTCCTCTCCTTGGTCGTCGTCCTGCAGTAGTAGCAGCAGTTCCTCTTCGTGGTCTACATTGTCGTCGTGTTGTTTGATCTGCCCATGTCACTCTGTTTTGTGTCCTTCTCCTTCTTCCCCCTCTTCTCAAAATGGATCGAGGAGGCATGGTTTAAAGACGTTCCTGTCTTCGGCGTGCTCTTCTTACATATGGTTGGCCCAATCCCAATGGATACGTATATACTAACGTCCGGTATTCGGTGACTTTATCGGGCAAGTTTCCATTTCGTCTCGGCACATTTTCATTGATCGAATTACCACCACCGTCTCCATCATCACCACCACCACCACCGTCACCACCACCATCACCACCATCATTACTATCATCATCACCGCCATTATCGTCATCGGGTGGCGGCTGACGTCTTGGAGTAAGTGGACTTAATGTTGAAGGCCTAGAACCTGGAATCGAACGTCTGGGACTTGGAAATGGAGATCGTCTAGGACTTTGACGTGGCGTTAGCCTTGCAGTTGGAAATGGAGATCGTCTAGGGCTTGGACTTGAACGTGGCGTTCTTTTTCTAGGAGCAGGTCTTGTAGGAGAGCGAACGATCACGCGTGGCGTCAACGGTAGGGGTTGTCGTTCTCTGCTTCCTCTTCTTTGAACTGCCACTCTAGGTGAACGTGTGGTCCTAGTTATGGAGGGAGGAGTTGTTCTAGGAGTTCTTGGTGCAGCGAGGGACGTTAACATAGTGTCCACTTCACGTGGAGACATGCCCGCTTCTGTGGTCAAATAGCGTTCAAGTCCTTGGGTGAGTTCAGCCATGCTTTGATCGCTAAGTAAATCGTCCAGGCTTTCATTTCGAATGTTAGCTGGGGATCTGAAGGTAGGCGTCGATAATCTACTGGCCATCTTCTTTAGGCACAAAACAATAATGCGGACCTTCACCGGGTAATATGTTCGTTCTTAATCTATAATTGTCAGGCGTGCGCTGATGCAAATCGAGTAACAGGTAGGAAAACGGTTTGTCGTTGACTGCCTGCGCATAACTGTCCATGGCATATTTCAACTTTCCTGGAAAGACCTGTTCCATAAGATTGCGTACCCCTCTTGAATCACGCGGATCTTTAAATAATGCATTGTAGTGAGTATTGAGCGACATGGTCCGTCCATGTTTGCCACCCGGGAAAGGATTCTGAGCAAGAAGATGAAAGAGACGCCATGATGATGCGTCCCTTTTGTAAAGAGTTCAACCACGTCATCACTTTTGCGAGCATCGTTCATGAGATCCTCCAGCACAATGAGTCCTGGCTTGTCGCGAGGTTTAATATCTTTCCGATATCTCCTTGAGGCAATCCGCTCATAAATTGACCCCCAAGTTGTTGGTGCATGTCGTCGAACATAGGTTGGCATTGACTTCCATAACAGTAAATAACTTTTTTTGGCGGAGGATCGAACATGTCATTTTTATGTTGTAACAGTTTCCTCAAGAAGGTTGTCTTGCCCGATTGACTTGGACCGCTGATCATAAAGTTGCATGGACATTTTATACGTGTATCAACCATGATGATGTTGCCGTTCTAACTAAAATAAAGATGTACGTCTTGTCGTTTTCTACTCTCTTGAAGTGTACGCACTTGCACCTTGTGATTGGGACGTTCTGGTAAATGACGATCTATATATTTTTTCACGAATCGATCGTTCAGGTATTGATTGGTGGAAAAGTGTTTACGAATAATCGTTTCCATGGGTTCTCCATTGGCACGTTGGTACAAGTAATACAAGGCAAGTCGCCACACACGTCCGAGGTCATCTGTTGCAGGTCATTGGTATTTCTTTTTTGAATTTTGTTTTGCGTTAACAATTTAGCAAAACGAGGGGAGTAGAACGAAGTTTGCATCCCATAACTATCGAAGAATTCGCTGGTGGTCGAATTTGGAAAGTACATGGCTATCCAATGCATACCTGGTTTACTGCTTGGATCCGTATTGGCAACGAGTGCGGCGGGAAAACGGTCAATGCGTTTGGGTAACTCGTCGGATGCAAATACTCCTTCCCATACTTGTTTCAATATGGGATTGTGTTCCGCTTTATTGATGATCTGTTTGCTAGACAACATGATTGTAGACACTAACACGTTGGATTTTAAAACAAATGTTTTATTCTATAACATTTTTAACAACTTGCCTGTGTATCTTTCTCGTTTTTTACAGAACGTACAGCACATTGCCATTTTGGTCAATTGTCATTTCTCTGTTAAATTCCCCCCGGAATAATACTGTAATGGGGACTGCCATTGGATTAGCGAACACCAGGTCCACGGAAAGGGTTCCCTCCTGTTCTTCTTGTACCCAGTTTTGAACTGCACTTTTATCTGCCGTCAGGTTATAGCGGTAGATGGCATACCCTCGTGCAAAGTCAGCACGTTCAATGTCCGTTCCTGCACTGGTCATGGCTGGCGAACCATCTTGGAAAAATAGATTACGATAAGCTCTGGCCTGATAACCGCCGTTCAGCTCGGTAGTACTGGGAGAGATTTCCTTGCCGTTGATGGTCAATTTGAGTGAGTTGATTTTAAACTGCTGGAAGTTGAAGGGGTTCAAGTGATAGGCTCCATTGTAGGCTTCGTGCAGCAACATGCACACGATCAGGTTGTTGGGAACTTTGCCTCTGAAGATGTTGTCAAAATGCTTTGATCTGAAACCTGCATCGACGGTACCCGTCTCAATCTTGTTGTGTAGCACTGGGTAGCGCATGGGACCCGAACGCCACTGACTGACATGGGCTTGTCTGATATCTGGAGACGCATCCACCTGTCTCACCACAAGTCTTGAATTTAATATATTTAGTACTGGAGTGTGGGCTGCATCGGCTGGGTCCAACTCTGGTGGATCAGCACCGGCATTTGCAACTTGTCCAGTCATGAACATGAAAGCGTTATCGTGCAGCGTGATACTCATTTCCAACTTGGTATTGGCTGGCAAGTAGCGGTGCGTCTTGAACACGTCCAGGATGGGTACACCAGAGAGCAGATACTGGACGCCAAGATTGAACACGTTACGTCCAGCCATGCCGGTATTATTATTGGCGGTAATCAGTAAATTGTCCATCTGATCTGGGGTGTCTTTGCTGTACACCACATTGGCCAACAGCGATTTTTTCTGGTCGGGGCTGTAATTGAGCAAAGTCTCAATGTAAGCATTGAAGGCATACTCGTTGGGCTGGGGGGTCACCAATACCCCATTGATCTTGAAGGTTATCTGTTTTATCACGGAGTGCATAAAATTATTGATGGCATGTCCACCTCCAACTGCCATGTTATTTCCAGCCTACGTTTTCACGACCACCAGAAATTCCAGGTAGGTATTGGACAAGTCGATGTAGTCTGTATTTCCATTGGTGCCGGTCTGAACTGGGTTATGCGATACGCTTTCGCTGGATTCAGTAGACAAATCTATGGGGGTCTTGAAAATAAATCATACGAGGTGCTTTTGACCCTGAGCATTTTACTGGACGACGAGTAGTCGTCTTCATTTTGTGGTCGTTGTCTTTTCCTTCCTCTTGGCATCTTTGTTGTTGTTGATCAAAAATATCCAATCGTCGCGTAGGTCTTCTTCTCCTCAGTCGTGTGGACGGGGCGGTGTTTATACCTGGATTGATTATGACGGGGTAGGTCCTTCTTCTTTTAACAGGTCGGCGTCGTCGTTGCCGTCGTCGTCGTCTGACAGGAGTAGTGGCAGCCGCGGTAGAACGAATAGAGGGTGCCGATAGAGGCAAAGGTCTTGAAACGGGAGCAATGGGTTTTCTTGGAACAAGGGGTATTCTTCTTCGAACAGAGGAAATGGGTCTTCTGGGAAGCGTTCTTCTTCGAACAGGGACAATAGATCTCCTTCTTTTTGTGGCAGGAACTGTCCTGGATGGTACTCTTCTTTTTAAACTCTTCCTCCGTTTGGGGGTAGACGAGAATGAATGTTCTTCGTCCAACCTTTTTCAATTGCCTACCTGCTTGGGCCGTTCTTCTTTTCAGTGCCACGTCGGCACTCGATCCACTGGCAACGTCCCCTAGGAATCCAGTTCCTGCCTTGATAAGAGTAGGAGCTCCTTTTTTTATGGCTGTTTTGGCTGCCACCTTAAAAGCCGATTTAGCTGCCGGCACTACAGATTTGGCCAACGCCTTAAACAATCCACCCAATCCCCAACCGACCTGTCCTCTTGCACCTAGTCCATGATAAAGTGATATACCATGTGGAGCAAAGGGTGGATGCCACCCAGGTTTGGCCGGCGGTTGACGAACTGGACCCAGTCCATGATAAATGGATATACCTCTCGGAGAGAATACCATTTTGTTGCTCGATGTGCGTTTACTTCAGAAATGACTGTTTACATTCCATGCACTTGGTTTTACCTTTTTTCTAAAGTGGAGAGTCAGACTCACGACCGTATCTTTTATGGGCAGCTTGTCCCCCTGATCGCTCGTCAGCGCAATGACGATGGGATTAAATTCGTTCACTCGTAACGGATAGTACTGCGGATGAGTAAATTCCTCTTTAACCAGAACCTCACTTTCGGTCACTTGAATTACCCTCAGCACGTTGGCCAATACATTTCCCACGGGATGAGGTCGTATCAGATTACAGTTGACGTAGATGGAATGAAACGACTTGTCGTACTGTTTATCATATGGAAAGGGATCCGTAGGTACGTCTCGAGTCCAAAGCGTGATAGGCATAGACGGATTACTTGTTTTCATAAAAAACAGCACTTTGCTATCAATTGGTATTAGATCATTAAGTTTATGCCAATCATGCACGTAATGATGGGGAACACCACGTGCTGTCACCGGTGTAAATTCAAGAGCTTTAGCCAGTCCCTTTGAGATGCATACTTTGGTGAAGGGGGCTATCGTAAGAGTCGCCGTGAAGTTTTCATACACAGCAACAGGTGTAGGAGATTGTTTGAAAAAAAAATCATTAAGTGTATCTCTCAAGGCCACCACCACTTCTAGACCGGTATAATCTCCAAATTGTCGAGTGGCAAGCAAATTTTCCATCATGTCTATTTGATACCATGTATCATCACTATTTTTATCTAGGCGTTGAACCATCAGTTTGGAGAGTTGTCCATTGTCGTTTCCGTTGAGTTCGAGTAAATTGACGACTGTTGTAGTGACGGAGGGTGATAATTGTTTGATAGTATTATCCAACTTGTACCAACGTCGACTTTGATGATAAACAATAGCTGGTAATTTAAACGTGAGATTGAAGATCTTGTCCTTGTCAAGGGTAAATCCCATTTTGGCGGCCAATTCCTCAAACACGTATAATGTAAATTCAGAGCGTATCGTAAATTTTAGTGCATTTTTGTTGAAATTGAAAATGGGCTTTCCATTAAACACAACCATATCAGCCATGGCCATCAATACATCCTCTACCGTATGAAGATGATAATGTTTTCCATCCTTCTTTTTCTTGGTCAAGTACCAACAGTACCAATGGTTCTTGCTGGATATGACGGTATTCAACGTGGCATCATCAGCTTTACGTAGGGTATGAACCCACACTTGATAAGGGTAGCGAGGGTCGTGAGGAATTCCTGTAGATATATTATGAACGGGCGTATCATAGTTCAACGGGATCTGCGCTTCCACCAAGGCCACTTCCCACTCTCCATCCACTCTGACTGTGGCAGGCAGGTATTGCGTAAAATGGGCAGGTGAATTCTCCGGAAATCCGTTAGGCATCGGTGTGTCACTTGGCGAGATGATGTAAAAGTCTTCATTGGTTCCAATACCATTTGTCGACATGATCACTTGTGTAGTCTCTTTACTTTTTTCTTCTAAAATGAAGAGTGAGAGTCACGACTACATCTTTTATGGTTATTTTGTCTCCTTTGTTGGTGGTCAAGGCAATAACCACATCCAGTTATTCGGTAAATAAAGTTTGATCTGCAGGTACTTGGATGACTCTCAATACACTGGCGAGTACATTTCCTACAGGATGGGGTCGAATTAAATTACAATTGATATAGATGGAGTGAAATTGTTTATCGTATTTCTTGTAAGGATGTCCTTTTTCGTCCCGAGGCAAAGAATAGGACTTTGTCCATAGCGTCACTGGAGTCTTTGGATTTTTATTGGCGAGGTTTCCAAACAAATCTACAAAGTTTGTTCGATCTACCAACGGAATAAGTTCATGCCAAGAGGAATATGGCGAAGGTTTGTCCGTACCGGTATAATTCGTAGGAATTGGAATAAAGGTCAATCCGATGGCTTCGGCTACTTGTTTACAGATCACTACTTATGTATTAGGAGCAATCTCAAGCTGCAAGGGTTTATTCACTTCATCGTAAACGAGATGAACCTTGGGTGGAAAGTTCCGGTTGACACACGTGGTAATGGCTCGAACCACTTCTTGGGCCGTATAGTCACCCAAATTTCGAATCGTTATCAAATCTTTCATAAAATCAACATATTGCCATTTTTGTCCACCCAACTTAAGCCATATCTTTGTGACGCGTCCATCTTCGTTGGCATTAAACTTGTATAAATTTACCACCGTATTTTCAGCACCCGATTTTATGTTTTTTATCCTATAATCCAAGGTATACCAATCGGTACGGGTGCGTAGCTTGGTTCCAGCAAGGATACTCAAATCATATAAGCGCTCTGGTGCCATGAGCAGCTTCATGGATTCGGCCAGTTGCTTATAAACGTAGATGTGATACGGAATGGCAATGTCAACTTTTCTCGTATTAACGTCATACTTGAAAATCTTTTCTCCATTAAAAATAAGAGTGCTATCCATTGCCACAAGCACATCTTCCACGGTATGGAGATGATTGAACGTTCCATCTGCTTTTTCCATAGCCAAGTCATAGCAATAGATAAAATGTTTGGAGGTAATGACTCTTCTTTTTGTGGCTGTATCTGGAACGACTGCAGTATTGACCCACACCAGGTAAGGATAACGAGCATCGTGAACCAGTCCTTTGATTACATTATGAATGGGCGTATCATAGTTCAATGGTATTTGCGCTTCCACCAAAGCCACTTCCCACGTTCCTTCCAGTTTGATGGTGGCCGGTAAGTGTTGCGTAAAATGGGCAGGCGAATTCTCCGGAAATCCACTGGGCACCGGGGCATCGCTTGGCGAGATGAGGTAGAAATCTTCTTCCGTTCCAATGCCCGTGCTTTTGGCCATGATTATCGCTCGTCTCTTACGATGGACTGAAGTTCCGACTCCTTTATCCACGAATTATATTTGCTCGGATACCCTTTCCACTTGACCAAAACTTGACGATCGCGTCTGTTCCTTCCACGTCTCTTGACTACACGTTCAACTCTGAACATATCCGTCGTGGTGACCTTTTGCAATTCTTGTTCGTAAAACGTACCCAAAATGGACGTTCCATCAAATTCGGTCAGCATGTAAACCGGAGGACGTCGCGGAATTCTTCGCTGAATCTTCACCACTTCTTCCGTCCAATTTTCCTTGTATCCTTTGGCAAATACACCCTTACTCTGGGTGATTCTCACGTGATCACCCACCTTGAACTTATACTTGATAATCCTTCTTCCTCCAGGTGACTTGTACAACCGTTGCCAAACCTGTTGCGCATTGGTCTCGTTCACTTGTGCAGGTTTCATCTGAATGCTTCTGTGGAATGGATTATTGTAACCGTGGACCAAGTCGTCCAATATGTCCCAATAACGATTGGTGTTGGCATAAATGAAGTAGCGCCACATCTTGTTCTACAAAGTTCTATTGAAACGTTCGGCAATTTGAGCTTTGGTCTGATTGTAGGTCACAAAGTGATACACATTCCATTTTGCAAGGAACGCTTGAAAAGAACGATTAAAAAATTCGGTACCCGCATCCGTTTGTAAACGTTTAGGCACGCGTCCTTGTTCGAAAATAAAATCAAAAGCGCGAATCATTTCGGTTCCAGTCTTGTTCTTCATGGGAACCACCCACGCATACTTGGAGAGGACATCAATCACAGTGAGTAGATACTTGTATCCTTTGTTTACTCGAGAAAAAGCCTGCATGTCGACCAAATCCGCTTGCCATTGTTCATCGACGCCATTGACCAAGACTCGATTCTTTTTAAATCGATGCCTCACTGTTTTGTGTAGGGTATAACTCAACTGTTTCTTCAACCACCGCCTGGTTCGTACCGGCTTGATACCGTACTGCCTCAGCGCTTCTCGCACAAGTTTGCTTTCTCCGCCAAAAGCAACAGAAGACTTTGGATCGTAGTACATATTTTCCAACTCTTTTTCGACGCGATCTCTCGTTTCGGCGTCCGTCCGTCTTCTCCTCGTCCTTCTTCCTCTTCGTGGGGTTGTGCTTCTCGTCGTCATCGTAAATGACTAACACCGTTCCGGCACAACATGCAAAATGACAGGATAATTTATCCAAGACGTGGGATATAGCCAATCCTGGATCTTTGCCACAACAGCTCATTGTCTTCAAACCCATAAGGGTAGGTAATGAATCCATTGCCATCTCGACGCACTCTCTTATTGAACACCAAAGAATAGACTTTGTCCTGAGTCGTGGACATGACCTGTCTCGTCTTGGAATCACGCACAATCTTGCTGGGATCGTGCACAATCAACGGTTCCTCTTCCGGCCTGTTGTGGCATACCACATCGCAAATTGACTCGAGGTTCAACACTTGAGCGTTGCGAAAGTTGAGTGTAAACCCGCGAATCTTGCACACCTACTTTCCCTGATGTGTCTCGTAGGCGTAATTCTTGGGCCCGTCAGACGCGAACTTGGTGATCCAATCGTCTTCATCCAGCTCATTGGTCAACTCGCCCAAGAAACGTCCAGTCTCGGGTTCCCACTTGGGGGAGGATATCACACTGTCCGTATCAAAATACAGCACACGTTCGCCCAACTTATCCAACACGTCGTACAATTTCAAGCGGGCATAGGTGGTGGTAAAGGCGGCAATGAAGACGTTCGTGTTGTTCAAGGGAACAACAAATTCTTCCTTGGTACGGTACGTCATGTACATCACCGAATGTTGGGAGAACCAAAATGAGAGGTAAGTACCGTGGGATGCCCAACAGGGTAAGTAGCGTACATGTTAACAGAGGGATAAAGCGACATGACATCCTTGTACTGGATCTTCTCGTCCTCTTCCACTTCTTTGAACAAACGCACGGCATTGGTTCTTCCACCAAAAAAAGCATCTCTCTCGTGAATACTTTCCACCAACTGCAAGGTGCTCAGAATCGACTTGACCTGATCGTCGTGGTCTTTCATACGCGTCCATTCGCATTCCCACATTTCAACCACACAAAATCCGGCCGCCATCAATTTGCATTTCGTTCGAAAAGTGGTCTGGTAGAACGAATCCATGCAACAGTGATTGACAGGATTCTTGACATCTCGATCCTTGTAGCACGTGGGACATCCATGAAACAAACAACCATGAAATTCGTACACAGTGTTTGTGGGCTCATGGTATCCGTCTACTCGATAGCCTGCTACCATGCGTTCACCGGTACTCTTTCCGTGTTCAATCTGGATGCCAAATTTTCTTTCGAGGTAGTACAGCCAGGTGTAGGCCACATTGGACTGATTCACTTTCAGACGGTATCCACCCACTGGGAATTGACCAATGGTGTTGGGTCGAATAAATTTGGTCCGGTACACCTTGTTACAGGCCGAGGCAATGGTCAACGCTTCTCGAAAAGGATCCAATCCGCACTGTTCCACAAATTGGTCTCGAAACTACAAACAGCACTTTCTCAAAATGTCCACATCCGATTGGCAGTACTCCAAAATCTCTTTGCGAAAGTCAAAGATCACGTTGTCTTGTTTGGCATACCACTCTAAAAACGCATCCCGCGTACTCTTCTTCATTCCATCTGGTCCGTAACTCGCTACTGGAGAAATGGGCCCCACATACTCTTGATTCTCCGTGGTATTGAAGAAATGAGGGAAATACCCTTTCTTCATCTCGGATAGGCCAAACGTTTTGGGCATGGCCGCTAGAGGCATGGCCAAAAAGTTGTAGCTGTCGATGAACTTGAGTTGAAGGACGGTCATGGCAATGATCTTGGATCCCCTCATCAGAAGCTCGCACTTGATGCCCTGTTTCAGTAGGTAGTTCATGATAAAGTATCCATCGTAGCCTTGCATGTTGTGGGCAATACAGATGGTGGGTGGACGTGCGTCGGTAAACAACCACTGACAAAATTCGGTCGTCGTATCAGGACCGGAAAAGCTCCATCCCTGACCGTGTTCATCTTTACACACCACCAAATTGGACACGTGCACTCCACTCTCTTGAATGCATTCAAAATCATAAAACAGGTAGTGTGCCTCTTCTCTGTGATAGGTAGGAGCTAGACATTGTATGAAACACTGGTGATCGTAATCCACTTGCCTCTTGCAGTTGAAGCACTTCTTCTTGTAACACATGTGAGCTTCTTTTCTGTCCAGCTGATATTCTCTTTCGCATAATCGACACCATCTGAATGTATCACACGTGCCTGTATTCAGTTTACCTTTCTTCAAGTGTAAATCATAACACTTTGGACCATAAAAACATCGGCAATATGACTGACACCAGATCAACAGTTGCGTCTCGTCCGAGGCACACTGATCCGATTTGCACTTTCTGCATTTCTTCACGCATGCATGCTTCATCTTGTCACTGTAGGGCTTTAGGCACGAGAAACAATAGTAGCCTTGTCCAAAGAAACCAGACGGACTGTTGATCAGATCGTAATGGTTCTGGTTATGCCACAACATGACTTGCACTGGAGCCGGTTCCCCTGCATAAATGACGCGCCCACTGTGTTCTTGGCTGTGGATTACAAGACGATAGGTCAACGTTTCGTCATTCAATGCCTTTTCAAACTGGCTAGCTTCTTGTATTCCACACGCCGCATGAATGGAAACATGGGCTTTGGCATGCAATTCCAAGGCTTTGGTGCGCTGTAGGCGTGCCGTTCCACCACGCATTTGTTCGTATAACTTGGTATGACGATCCGATTTCTTTCGGTCATGAAAGGCGACACCCGTCACAATGGCTCTTGCCATGCACAGTTCGTCTCGATTCTTGATTTGAATGCACGATCGCTTGTTTACTATCACATCTCGAACATTAAAAACACGTCCAATTTTCTTATTGGACTTTCCTCTTCCGCTAGGCAAGTTCACATGAATCATGTTAATTCTCAACGTATCATTGGGGTTAATCTGTTCGTAGGATTGCAGTACTCTTGCCACTTCTTCCATCACCCTGTCCACCGTCAAATACTCTTTTAACATGAAGGGAAGACTAAACGGTCGCTTCAATCCCTCCGTCATCATGACAAATCGCACATAATCCTTAGCCGCAACAGTGGCTAACACTTGTGCTAAAATATCACTCATCATAGTACGGATCATTTGGATCACCTCTGAATATCCTTTTACAAAATCAACATCTTCTGCTAGAGTAAATGTCCAATCAGCAGAGGTGGCTCCAAACCCAGGATAGGGTATTTTACTCAATAATCTTGCTTTTAAGTTTTTAGGAGGAGATTCTGGCTCATCAGAAGACTCTCGCATGATTTCCTCGATTAACTGAGCGAGCTCTCTGCTCAACCCCTAATAATAAATAAAAAACAGAAACATTTTTCATTCCACAATGTTTTATTTAACTTGTTAATTACATGGTTTTCCTTCCAATGTCAATCGTTCAAATGTTTGCCTCAAGAGAAAAGAAAAAAAGGCTATTTTACATGCATCATTCTCCATCGTTTCATACGTTTAAACATCTTTCGTTTCATCTTCTGTAATTAAATCAGTAGTAGGAGGATCAAAATAAAACTTTACCCATCTAAGTTTTCCTAATTTACCACTATCAAAACACAACTTGCACTTGACCATTTTGTACATGAATGATCTTGTTTCCTGAAATATACAGATTTATATCTTATTCATCAAAGTGACTACACTCTCGTCATATTCGTTTATCAGAAAATGATTACAAATGTAACAATCATGCAAAATGTCCGTCATATATTCTTTAAAAAAAATTAATTCTGGACCTGTCAAAATGGTCTTAAGTTCGTCTTCAAATACATCTTCATCATGAATCAACGCAATCGCCGTGTTGTTACTTAAAATACAAAGTATTTTAACTATAGTATGAAAAAAACAACTTGTGTTCGCTATTGTTAAAATCAGTCCTTTCCTCCTCCTTTAAATCGTGACCTCCTCCAAGATCTTTAACATTGCTTCCACCAACATCGTTTCTACCAATGCTTCCACCAATGTTTCCATTTTGTTCTTGGTTTTCCTCACCACTCTTCTAATGTTGTTGTTGTGTAACAGATACGATACGATACAATAGATGTGTATGGAAATTTTGTAAATAACTTTAGTATCATGAGATAAAACCATTTTTTATTATAACTTTAATATCACGAATAAAACCATTTTACACGAAAAAAGGAAAATTCTACTACATAAGAAAGTGTTGTGTTACGGATATAATGCGATAAGAGATGTGCATGAAAGTTTTGTAACATGAATAAAACCGTTGTACATGAATAAAAATAAGAATAGAAACAAATGAAAGTTTAGAAAATTAAGACGGAATATATTTAACATATAAACACTAGGAATAAGTTGAGTATAATAATAGAGTTGACAGAGTTGCCGCAAGCTACGAATGCACTGTGGTCTGAAGACGGCGAGAAAGTCAATTCACGTAAGACGTGTATATCGGCTGATGAGCAGCGAAACATTGATCAAGAGCTGTATAGAGGTGGTGCATCCTGCAGGGAACTGCTCAAAGAGATCGACAAGCTGACATACTTGTGTAAAGAAATTGTCGTTCTTGAAGAAACTAGAGACAAACTGAGGTCAATTGTTGACACTCTTACGTCCAAAGTTCCAGCCGAGGGGGGCTTGTTACTAGAAAACCTTTCGACAAAAAGCCGAAGAGAACGAGTGGTGAAGAGAAAAAAACCGGCGCGAAAAACCACCTATGCAAAACTTCCTTCAAGAAAAAGAAAAAAAAAGGATCAACAAGTGTTGGAAACATTAAAGCATATACAGAAATTATGTCATCACTACCCAAGAAGCCTAAAGTAGTACAAAAAGAGCGTGAGAGATCAGATGTTGACTCTAATAAGCAGCAGGGCAAATCCATTGTAGTTAATGAGAAATCGCCGGATCCCTTGTACTGGATCAATTTCACGGCCACTGACATTGAGGGGCAGGAAACGCGGATAGTTCTGTATGCTGCCAGTAGAGCAAACATTCTCAGTGAAAACGGCTGGCTCTCCGACTCTGAGATAGATGCTGGTCAACAGTTACTTAAACGACAGGTACTGTGTAACCGATGCTGTCAATAATTTATTGCAACTGACATATCTAGCGGAAACCAATTTATTTTCAGGCTTTTAAACCTTACGACATTTGCGAATACGTGGTGTTACTGCATTTGTTGGCGAATAGAAGAAAAATACTTACGTAATTACGTCTATCGATTCCTTCAGTTTATATATTTCTTGGGCAGTGTTAGTGTTGGTTCTAGAAATTCAGGGGGGAGGACCCACCTCAAGAATTTGTTATTGTCTGGCAGCTACATTTTTCTAAGTGAAACGACTATGAAGAAAGTGGGGGGACTCAACCATTTGCATCCCTCCCAAATCCGCCCTGTGGTTCAGTCTGATCATGAAGAAAAAAACGTTCGGCTAGAAGGTTTTGTTGATTGCGTGAATTTTTATTAAGTCCCGACATGCAAGTAGAAGAACATACGGGGAATTGATTTCAGTAGGAATTTGAATACCACTGGTATACCGGGAATTGTATTTTACACAAAGCATTTACCTTTAAACTGAACAATCATGACAATATTAATAACGGAACAATAAACACATAGTAGACCATAGTAATTAATATATTTTATGGTCTCGGTCTATTATAGTTTGCATTTCAAATCATTTCATAACGACGACTGCTACCAGGAATACTTAATAATAGGCAATAAAAACAAACTTCTTGGTTAAACATGTTTTAAAAATGTACTGGATAGCATCGCCTATACAATATACTTTATATTGTGGCCTCAGTGGTTGTTAATCTCGTAAAACATTAACAACGACCGAGACCAGACTCGCGTCACGACACATACAGCACCATACAACACTAGACTTCCTCGACTAAAAACGGATTTATATTATTAAAACATTTGCAATAGCCGAAACCAGTGAACGCATAAAATTGACCTCCACAAAATATTTCTGTAAAGTTTGATACTGTCGACAGACAGAGAGGGAGGGAATTATAGTCTCGGTCGATGTTAATCAAATCATTGCATAACAACGACCGAGTCCAGAAAATTCGATCACTATCGTACACGGGATTTAAAAAAGTCTCAGTTGATTTATATTGTCAATCTTTCTCTTTTAGAACGGTCCGAACGAGGGAATTAATAATTATAGCTGCCTTCAGTGGCCTATATCAGTGGCCTTCAGTCCAAAACCGGCCTTCAGTCCAACTTAGTGTGACATAGAACATTTCTGGAGTCGACAGAGCCAAAACCGCACGAACCGCACTAGTATCCAGTCTCCAGTCATTGTTGGTGTAATCCGCTGATCAAAAGTATCGCTGAAACATCTATGGTCTCGGTCGTTGTTATTTAGTGCTCTCCGAGGTTTTATTCTATTTATTCAGTCTTTGTTACACTCAGCGCCCGTGCTTATAGACGATGGTTTTCAACCAATCAGAAAGCGAGAATGTAAAAAAATTATGCACGGATGGCCCTGGGAACGAGATTTGCGCGAACAACAAAACACGCGAGGCCTGGAACCAGTTTGTGATTTACCGCGAAAGGCCAAAAGCTGGAGGATTCCACGAGATTTGATCGGGAGAAAAGAGAGCATTTGGAACCGAAACGGCGTCTAAATAACATCTACTCAAGAATGCCAAACATCAAGATTTTCGGTGGGAACTCTCATCCTGAACTGTCGCGCCTGATCGCCTCAAGACTCGGCATAGAACTCGGCAAGAGCGTTCTGAAGAAGTTCTCGAACAAGGAGACGTGGTAAGCAAATTATGTTCCCCGAATAATCCCACTGTAGTATCGTAGCGTATGTTGTTGACTTCAGAATGTTTTAAAATGTTTTAAAATTTATGATCTTCATCGTACTTCGCGTCGGCTATTTCACTATTTGCCCCATTTCACATTTGAACCGCGTGCCGTCGCGGTGACATTCTTTTGGTTTCGTTAGGATTTTGTATTTCTAACATCTTCATCAGCAGCCGACGTTTCAGTGTATTTAATTCGAGTGAAGATTTCAAAGGTTGTTAGATTCTCGTGAGAGCCAGAATCGTCAGCGGTCAGTTAATACATGGAATAAACAACAATTATGATTTATTGCATGCCCGTGCCTTTTTTAAAATGCAGATGTATCATTGTATGTATTCTGTTTAGAAACCGATCCTAATTTATAAATTATATTTTCTGTGCCATATGGCCCGGGCCGGTAACTACTTCGTGTAAGACCACACGAATATTCCTGAGCACTTAACCAAAATGTGAGTTAGTTACTCACACAACGTGAAACTTTTCCCCATATGTAAGGCCAGTTTTCCACATATATGAGAGCCCACGAATATTCCAGAAAAAATTTCCTTAAGCGAAACTTTTCCCACAGATATGTTAAGCTTGTGCTTCTCATACGTCTGTTATTTCTGTTACCTCTGTTATTTCTGTTACCTCTGTTATTTCTCTTACCTCTGTTATTTCTCTTACCTCTGTTACTTGTTAGTTCTGTTACTTCTGTTACTTCTGTTATTTCTGTTACTTCTGTTATTTCTCTTACCTCTGTTATTTCTCTTACCTCTGTTACTTGTTAGTTCTGTTACTTCTGTTATTTCTGTTACTTCTGTTATTTCTCTTACCTCTGTTATTTCTCTTACCTCTGTTACTTGTT
>JAOCZQ020549098.1:0-10002 GCA_025434785.2 Epizoanthus fatuus | reverse complement strand
GGTCTGGTAATGGCATGCTTAGCCGGCACGTTGCTATCGAATGTTTTCATTTAACAATCAGAATAAACAAAATCAATACACAAAAACCTATCACTAGAATATCAAGGTAGATGACGAGAACCGACTGGACTACGTAGAGTTAGACTGAGATGGAAAAGTGTACTGAGCATAGCATGGTCCTGCGTGCTGGGTAGGGAGGGAGGTGTAGGGTTTTATCGTGTAGTGTCACGTGCCGTCAGTTGCTCAGTGAAGTTTTACCTTTAACTGAATGGGTGGTAAATACTTTGCCAACGTTTACAAAGCTGATATCTGTACTAAACAAAAATGATTACTTACAAGCAAGTCTACTCTGAAGTGTTTGTAAGAGGAAGCTCGATGTGGCAAGAACCAATACAAACTGCTAATTCGGGCCACACGGAAACTTATGGTTGCTTGTGGTATTGTGTGGTTCGAATTTATATTGCTAATTCTAGTTTACGTTATGAAATGCTGCAGTAACCCTCGAACAGGAAAGCCATTTTATATAAATGAAACAAAATTTGAACAGCCGAAGCTGATCTGCATAGCCACAACAACTACACTCGAACGGCACTTTCAGAGCGGACAATTTAGTTTTTGCGCGCCCGCGTAGAAGTACCACAGCGGTTGCTTATTATCACATAGCAACTTCTTAGCAACCAGAGCACCGCCTTTGTTTGGAAGTTAGCGTCAGAATAGCCCTTGTGTTTTAACCAATCACAAATCGACATTTCGATGGCCTGTGAGGTTATTTTTAGACAAAATGGCAAGGGGAAGAAGGAAAGGTTTGCTCGGAACATCGAAAATTTTATGTTTTTTGCTTGAATCCTCGCTGAATGAGCCTCCAAACGGGGGAATTTTTTTCGCTTGGATATTGCAGTTACGGGATATCGTACACAAATCATGCAGTTTTCCTGAAGCATCGAAATTTATCCGACGAAACGAAGGGTTCCACTTCCCACTGAAAGTACGGTCAATAACAATCAATTTGGCCAGGTGAGTGTTTTACTTCATTGCTCCTCGTCTCCGTGAAAGTTGCATAAACAGTCACTGTTTTTATCACTCCCGCCGCCATTTTTAAAAGGACTGTTTTAAAATACTTGTTCTGTTCACTGTCTTGTAGGATCGGAGTTTTGGTATATTTAAGATTTTAAAATATATTTGTGAAGCTCAAGCTGCGGGGCAAACGTGTGCGTTTCTATATTTTCTCAGTAAAATTAAAAAATAATTGCAGTTAGCTCGTTCGAAAGCAGCCAACGCGTGCAATTGTACATAAATGAGCCCCTCCCAGGGGGGGTATATGTTCCCATGTTCCCTTCAATTTTTTGCATTTTCTCCCTTGTTCCCCATTAATAAAACCACTTGTTCCTTAAAATGGTTTTAGCTCATGTTCCCATGATCCCCAAAATTATTTGCGATGTTCCCTTGATCCCCATAAATGTATTTTCACTGTTCCCTATAATTATTCTACCGTTTTACCATTTTACTCATAGTAGAAAAAATCGTCTTGAAATCGTCTCTTTCGTGTCCTGGTATTCCGTACTGACTGATGGTCCTCAAGCTGTACTTCGCTGGCTGCTGCTTCCGTCATCTCAGCTGCTTCTGCGATGGTGACAACTTCATTGGTCTGCTGAAGTTCATCAAGTAGGAGGATAAGGTCACTTTCCTCGAGCTCTAAGACATCATCATGGTAGTTATAGCAGGTCAGGGCACAAACGATCTTGCTGACATCGATACATCTCTCTGTATCTTTGGTGAACAGCACTTGATTGAAAGCATCTTGAATGAACACTTTAGCTTTAGCCCTCTTCATGCCAGCACTCACATGCTCTTGCAGACAGGCTATTATAAACAAATTATGTGAATCAGAGGAATCCGGTTTCACACAAACAATCTGGCTAAGTTTGTATATTGTCTCAGTCATCTCCCGTTGTGGCAAAGGAACCGCTGCCGCTTCACTCAGCATGGTGAAATCCAGGGGCTGAACAGCTGGAGAGTCTGCTGCATACAGATTCATGGGCAGAGTTCCTGGATTGTCCTTTGTAGTCATGTTACGGACTGTTTTCTGAGGGACACTCTGGCCATACATTGCCCTCCAGTTCCTTATTTCATGAACCTGCTTCTCAGACAGCTTGTGTGCCTTTGGAGGGCGTAGCTTAGGTAAGTCCTTGTAATGAGTCGAGGTGAAAGTCTGTGGGTAGTAGGACTTTGGTGATGTGAAATATGCAAATGGTGTAAAACACTGCCTCTTCAACCGTTCCTTGATAGCCCTGCTGAATCTGTAATCGAATTCAAGTTGAAGGGGCATGTCTGACGCACCACTTCTCATTTCTGAAAATGTGTTCTCGACAACAAGCGTTAGCACACTTTTGATCTTAAACTTGGTGGTGAGGCTCGGATTAAAACGGTGTAGTAGATCCTTTATGTCATTCAACGACTTAAGTATCCTCGTCTCATCTTCCATGACAACAGATGAAACAGTTCCTTGAGGGCCTTGCGTAACAGCTGTGATCCCAGTGAGATTCTTAACAGCATCAACACACTTCTTATCAAAAGTATAAACTCGCTCTAGTCTCTCGATTGCCTGAGTAATCTCTACAGCGACAGAGGTGCCTTTCTTTGTGTGAAGACCAAATGTCTCTCCAAACAGATACAGATGCTCCAAATAGTCTACCAGACTTTTGACACTGCTTGTCATGCGAAGGGCACCTGTTGATGTGTCCAAGGTGAACAGTGTGTCATAATCAAAGCAGATGCCCGTTGGCTGTGAAAACTGCGCTTTACTCCCATCTTTGGTGCCCTCTCCATTGCCGACCACAACAGAACATGTTTGTTCTGACAGATTATAAACCTTGATAGAAGAGTCCCCAGTGTCACTGAATGCGAAGACGTTGTCACTGTACATGGTTAAACTATGCACTTTGTTGCAGATTGAAGCACCATTATTGACTATCTTCTCAATCGAGCCAGAATTATCATCAGTGAAGGAAATTTGATATATTCCTCCGTTTTCGTCATGCGCAGACACATAAACCACATTGTTCATTGATATTATCCCATAAAGAAGCTTAGACCCCAACTGAAGAGAGGATTTTACTGTCCCCTTTAAGCTTACTAAGTTGCAATGAAGCTGCACAACAAAGATTTCTCCCGTGAATGACGAAACATACATCATTCCATCTTGATCAAAACATAATGCCACCGGTTGCTTGATTTCTCGGTCAAACACAATATATCTGTGTGTCTTCTGCTGCACTGAGTTTGTTTCAGAACTAGCACTAATGTTCAACGCTTCTCTCAGTTTCTCTTGAAGAAATTTCTTTGGTTTTCGTTTGTAGTTTTCACTCCAAGAACCAATGTCTTTAAGCTTTTCCTTCAGCTTTTCAACAATTAGTTTATCCACATCAACGACGGTTTCTCCTGTTAAATCTTTGAATGCAACTGCATTCCTCTTAGACTCTGCACAATACAATATGTCCTTGCAAACAGCAACTCCAATAGGCTGTTGCAAATGGTCCATTTCCACAGTCACATTTGCAGGATAGTGATTGGCCCGTACCTTGTATACTTTGCCCTGCACCACATCGCTAACAAAAATATGTCCTAAAGGACCCATACAAGTGCCAATGGGTGCCTTAAAAACTCCGTTTTTGTTGTCGTCTCTAAGCCTATACTTCTCTGGCACTACTGTGTGTGTTACAGATTTAGCATTATCATTTAGGATCTTTCTCACATCTGGACTAGAAATCTCCATTATAGAATCGACATCTTGGCGATCACGATTCCTCACAGCACTTAGTGGCACTAAGGGTGCAAGCTTAGAATGGAGTGCATTGTCATTTCTCAGTTCCCTAAGCTGAACCAAATTTATTCGATACCTGTTCACAAGCAGGAACCAGTTTGAGAAGCTTTGTCGTTTTCTCTTGGCAACATGCACACCATCTGGAATAGGCGATATAACTGATATGAATGGATCGGACTGTTCTTCCTTTTCTTTCAGGAGCTCTTTTTGAGCACCAGCATTTCTTGACTCCGAATCCTCAGACACGCAAATTACTGCTGCTTTGATGCACTGAATCCCCTTTTCCAGGCAACCATCACAAGGTCGCAAGGCAGGTTCAACAACTGTCAGACCTTTTTCTCTGCACATATCACATACAGCTTCTGTTTCAATGCAATTCATACAATGGCTGGAACAGTTTTGGGGGACGTTAATCGTATCTGTTCTGCTGTTCTCCAAATGATTAAGGCAAACATTTATCTCTTTTATTTCACTCTTTATCATATCCAAAGTATCTGAAGCTGTGAGTCCTTTGGTTAAATGGTTAACTCCGACAGGCAGGGCAAACTTTGCATCAAGAGATGTCAAACACATTACTTCTGCTTCTTGCACCATAGAACTTTTCAGGGTATCTTTATCTGGCTCACCTCGTTTTACATAGTCATGATTCAAGTTGAGGGTACTTCCAATTAATTTTCCCTGCCTACTGTCATAGAGTAAACCCGGTTTCAGTTGCATTCCGTCTTTTGCAAGTGCAACGGGGATAATCTTAACTGTGTTATCTTCATAGAGCGTTAGTATGTCACTTTCAGGCCTACTTGATAACTGCAAGAAACTCTGCAGCAATGGAACATATATTCCATTGTCTGTCGAGTAGCCACTGTACATTTTGTCACGAGTTGTTTTACCAGGTAGTGGCCAGTTCCATTTTGTCCAGTCAAATCCAGAAATGGCACTAGACCGTCCTTCCCCATCATGACCAGGTCCCCTCAGTAAATTAACGACCTTCCTCCCACCATGATATTCTACGCTTTCGAGAAACTGAAGGACTTCATTGTCCCACTGAAACTGAAGACTGTGATTTTCTTCCCTTTTAACAACCCAATCTACATAACTGACAGCGTTTCTCAGTAGTATATAAAACATACTCTCCTTATCAAGTACACCTGAACTAAGAAAAGATTGTATTTTCTGTGCAACTGGATCAACATGCTCAACATGTACTCGTTTAAATCCACTTTTAATTTCGTTAGCCAGATAATGCTTGTTCATTCCAAAATCATCTTCTTCATCACTATCAGTATCAGTGTCATCAAACGATGATGCATAGCTATCATCATCATCAGCAGCCCCAAGTTCTAACAGTTCTGACATTTCTTGGTCACTGTCACCAAGGCTGAACTTCGCATCACCATAAAGGTCATGGCCACAACATTCTCTGTAATTTAAAATTAAAACAAGAACTTACCTATCAGTCAATATAATTTATTTGTATGCAATTTTACAGCTTTCTAATACTATCACAATGTTTTTGTTGTACTGATAATCCATATCTTACTCATCAATATCTATAGCCGCGTTATCCAAGTCAAACCCAGCAGCACTGTTTAAAGGATCACATTGGCACTGTTCTTTTTTATCTTTTGTTTGCTTTTCAAAGCAGGCTGCAATGGTTGGCTGTGAGCAGCCACTCTTTGACTGTTTACTTCTCGTTTCACAGCACGACTTCCAGTGTCCTGTGGAAGAAAGGAAGAATGAAATTATGGTTATTGGTCGTTATTTAAAAGGTTGTTGACACAATGAGGACCTGTTTCTTGTTGCTAACAACAAATTGGTAATGATTAACTTTGTCATGGAGATTTTTCATCTGCGAAGATTCTGAATTATTTCTACATTTGCAGGTTGACATAGCGCACATGAGCTCCCAGAGTACAAAATTAATACAGTATCATGTGAAGTCTAATAATGCCAATAATAGCTTAGGACTTATATAGGAAAATCTAGTACATTGGAACCCTGTTATAATGTTCCTCAATTTAACCTTGGCATATCATACTTTTGGCGGACGTGGTTGGCACAGTTGGTAAGATCTCTGCCTTCCGACCACAAGGTCCCCAGTTCGATCCCGGCTCTGTCGAGAGTTGAATCTTTGTGTGACCTTCTTTTCCACCTAAGCTAACTCAGCTTTCCATCCTTCCGGGGTAGGTAAATGAGTACCAGCGTCTGCTGGGAGCTAACCTGCGATGGATTAGTGTCCCGTCCAGGGGGAGTGAAAGACTCTCATCCGCTTAACACTACAGAAACCGGAGATAAGCACTTGGCTCGTAAAGGATTTAGCTTTTATATCATACTTTTAATTTCAAATTATTGGAAAATGAGAAACCTTTTGTAATACATATTGGGATGGTACACCTTGGAAAGTACCATATTTGATCAGGTAAGGTTACGTAAATTTTGTTTCTCAATGAAAATAGGCAATGTAATTCTATTGAAGAGCAAAATGTTCCCTTTGTGAACTAACTTACTTGCTTCAAAGAACTTGACTGCGCGTGGTTTATTCAGCATTACTTGTTTCTGACAAACACACTGAATCCATCTTTCATTTAACGCTGTGACACCAAATTTGTCATGCATTGCTGCAACGAAAGCAAAGAGATAGCTCAAGTTACAAATAAATAACCTCAATATTGTCAAAATAGACCTCCTTCACTAGATATGCAAATTGCCCATAAGCTCCTGTCTTTCTAATATTGTGTGTCCCAGAGAATATCATACTACCTCCACAGAGGGGGTTGTGGTATGATCCCCCTTTTTTATTTATTTAGCTTTTTGCCATAGGCAGGGGAATTCCACCACAGAGCGAGGCTCCTTGCCCCTGGTATGGATATTTCCTGGAAACACACAATGGAACACATACTTATAATAATCAGAATCTTGCATCTATCAACCATCCAACACAATATTGCCAATGTTTCACTTTTTTCTGAAGTACTAAAGAATGTGTGCCCAACTTGTGTTTATTTTGAATCTTAATATGTGCAAAATACAACTGCTACTTTTCTGTGTAATTGTTTACTGTTTAAAAAAGCAATATTGAATATGGGATGGTTGATAACTTCCAAGGATGGAGACGGGTTGAAGAAGTCAAGATTCACTTGTCAGTTTATCAAGAATGCAAATCCTATATGAACTAACCTGTCTTAAACTTGTCCCATTTTTCTATCTGCCATGGTTTTCTTTGAACATCATTGCCATTATGATTGTTTTTTAGTTTTTTATACAATTTTTCATCATCTTTCCTGTGTGACGTGTCTGGCCTCCCAGTCCTTTTCTTTTGTTTTGCTTGATTACATGTAGTTGGCTCTACACTCTGAGTAGAACTGTTACTGTTGTTACTTCCATTTGAGCAACTCTCTCCAGTTGTATCACTTGTGGCTCGCATCAGAATCTCCTGTACTGCAACTGCTTCAACTTCAAACACCTTGACTAAAATAAATAAAACAAATGGTCAAAACCAATATCAACAACATATATCCAGGTCTATGCTGTAGCAAATAGTTATTAAAATCACATGGTCTCACATCAGCCACTCATATTTTACAACAACAAAAACAAAATTCCACACTTGATTTGAATTGGTCTCAGAATATTCAACCTCAGCGGTGAGAGACACAGACACTACAGAGCAGTCAGAGCAATGCTCTGCCAACACTGCGCCACCACGGCCTGGCCACTGATTTAGATCTCACTTTAATTTTTACAGAATGAGACATAAAAACAAAGCAAAGGAATCTCTTCTTATTCAAATAAGTGGCTGGTTTAGCCTACAATCGATCCTTTGCAATCATTCAAATGTGTAATGCTCTCTTGCTTCTCACTGAGTGCGGGTTTAGAATAGTAATTATGTCTATGTAAACATGGTACACTAAAGTCACTAAATGTGAGAAAGTTAGTTTCCTACCTATAAGTTCTCGTTCAAGACCAATTATCTTTGGCAGGCAATTTTCCCACTGTTCTTGGCTGTCGATGGAGAATATACGGCCTTTGGGCCACTCGGGCAACTTAGGAGTAAAATCTTTAGCTGAAATCTGAAGCTTAAACTTTGTGATATTCAACGCGGTCGATTTCTCTTTGATTCCATAGCCTTTCTCCAATCGTCTTGAAACTGTTGACAGGAGTTTATCTTGCGTTACATTTAATCCAAGTTCAAAGCTCCACCTTTCCGTTGGCTTTTCTTGTCCATTGTGGTAAATAGCACCCGTTACTGGGACGATTAGTACAGTTTTGTCTCTGACCTCTTCGCCTTCGTGCGCCATCTTGATCGAAAGTTTGTGCACGTGGAGGGAGACTCGGGACAAGCTTCCAACGATTCCTTGCGCGGCTCGTGATACATAATTATCTTGTGGCACTCGAGTGACCTAAAAGCCCTATAACTTAGTATAAGGATCCCTGAAAACAGTGACAACACTTTTGACCCTTTTATCGATCATTATTTTACTGTAAAGGCTCGGCAAACCGAAAACATATGAAAATGCATTTATAATAAATTTTAAAACCAGTGTTCCCTTGTTCCCCAAAATGTAACAGAAGTTCCCCTGTTCCCCGAAAATAAATGCGCTTGTTCCCATGTTCCCCGAAAATAAATGCGCTTGTTCCCATGTTCCTTAGAACCCCTGGGAGGGGCTCGTTATTATTCAATTGAAACTGTTGTACGCAAAAAATGCCCAAAGTTGATTGCCATATTTTTTGTAAAATCAAAAATTTGATCCGAACTGTCGTATTAGTAGGATTAATAAATTCATGGCTGAGGTTACCTAGTAACAAAGTTTCATATAGCCTTATTGGGCATTTTCCATTTCTAAAAAGGATTATATATACGTTGTCAAGAATAAGTTATACTCCAGTCGTGGTTAGTTGTTATCACGTTAAGAATGAAACCCCAATTCTGTTTAGGTGGTGGTTTAGTTGTGATGTTTTTTGTGACCATGCTATTTCTTCTAAACAACGAAATCAGTTACAATGCTCATTATCTTGGGAAGATAATGGCCAACAATGAAAACGAAGACCAGAAGAACTTTCTCTACTTGACGCAAACAGAAGGTTGTGTAAGTCAAAATCTTTTATCACAGCAGGAACTAGGCAACTCCAGCGCTTGTAACTGCCATTTACTGGTTCTGAGCTACAAACGAAAATGTACGAGCAATTTCTCACACGTTACGTATATACTGGGGCTAGGTACGACATGGTCGACGGGAAGGAACAGGCTGTATAAACATGCAATGGAGCGGAGTTTAACCTATCTTTATTACATATTCATGGATGATGACGTGAAGTTAGTCCACAGCAAGTTTGCACCAAGTAGAATACAAGGTCAGCATCCAATGCGCGCTTTTGAGGAATTTTTGCTTAACGTTGAACCAGCTGTCGGTGTAACAAGTAATGCACGACATCATCATGCCGAATATGTGATCGAAAAGAGACGCGTTTTCTGTCACAAAAGCTATGAAAACGAGTCTCTTCCCCTCTACTTGCCGACTGTTCACTTTGACGCCATTATAAACGCCATTCACCGGGACGCAATCCAATATCTGCTTCCCTACCCAGTAACCTATGATAGCACCAGCTGGTGGCACAGTCAAAGACACATATTTACTGGTGTGGAGGTGATCTTTAGAGGACAGGCCCTTATGTTCTTACCAATCACAGTGTTGAATCCCGAACACCGACCGTATCCTAGGATTCAAGATCAGACGGTAGAACTAGAAGTGTACAGAAATGTTCTTGAGACATTTCGACAGATGTCCCCATCCATCTACCACGGTAATACTTTATTCCGAAAGTTCAGGGAGAATCCTTGGCAACATACGGAGTTTTCGGCGACATTTTGCATGGATATCCCCCCACACCAACCGATCGTACCATTTGCTCACTTTGAGAGAGAAACCTTAGATCCATAGGCTATCATGTGGGACAAATTACTCCATAATATCACTCTAAATTTAGCGTTAATTTTTAAAATTTCAAATTTGTAATTTCACATGTGAAATTACACTGTTGCTATGGTAACGCATCCTTCTGAAGATATAAGCAAGCACTTCCCGAGCATTCTGCCGATCTTAACCCTACACAGCAAACTGCAAGTCAGCAAGGACGAACTTCTTTGTTTCGATTAAAAGCTGGATCCTCCCTTTGGGCGATCGTAA
>JAOCZQ020548072.1:0-10005 GCA_025434785.2 Epizoanthus fatuus | reverse complement strand
TAGAATATGGGATAATTAACCAACCAGCCAAGTTTCATTAAGATAGGACCAATAATAACGAAGTTACGGTGGGGGGGGCACAATAGCCCCCCCCCCGGCCAACATAGCAGCAGAAAAAGCCCGGCCCAGATAGGGTTAACAGAACAATTTATATTATATTTTCATTTACCAGGAAGTCTCGGCACACCATCTACGTTTCCTCCCAAACTCCTTTACAGTTGATTGTGCCCATTCATTACTGGTGAACCAGTAAACATTTAAACACATGATTTTAGTCTTGAAATCTACAACATCAGTAGTGTAAGTTGCATGTTTCATTGACTGGAACGTTGCTTACAGGTTTTACGAAAATATGCTATGTGGTTTTAGAATAAACAAAGTGCACTAAAACTGCAGAACATGGCCGATTTAGCTGCAGTTTCGGACTTAGGCATACAAGCAAAAAATGCCTTACCGGTAGCTATGCCAATGATTCATGTCTACAAAATTCGAATAAACATTTGGTTTAAAAGCTAACACAGCTTAAATTTGCTCAATGCAGGCACACTTCTTTGCAGTTTATCGTACGCCACGCCATCTATGAATGAAAAGTCTGAATCTTTGTCACATTTAACTAAAAAGTTGAAATCCTTAAATTTCTTTTCAATTTTTGAGAAAATCGAACCAACAGATCTTGTAAACCAACTAATTTAGTTGGTGTGGCCTTATGTGTTTTTGGGAAAATGATCAATACAAGGCTGTTGGTGTGCAATGCATCGAACCTGGCTAACAGTATCAGCTGCTGAACCCAGATTTAATAATATGTACATTCTAAAGTACACTGTTCAAATTACTAACTGTTATTATTACAAATTTAGATATTTGACTTGCCTTTCATCAACAACCACTCCTTCAATGTGGCAGGAACACTGACTGTCCAGACAAGCTGTTTCAAAGCTGTCACCAGTAGTAGCCATGGGGTGAATAACAGCTACTGCATCTTCTGCAACAGGACAGTAGAGATAGTACTGCACAATCCCAAATTGCGTTGCTGGATTCCTCAGTCCATACTCAATGCAATATCCGCAGGTTTTTAGTGTTCCGTAATCAATGCTAAAGTACACTCCACCAAAGTGAACCATTAAGTAAATTCTGTGAAGCATCTGGAATACTTTCTCGCACTTTAGCCATAAGACTTTCAGGAAGCTTGACAGGGGTTTTCTGTCCAACTAGATACCACTGGTCTGCCCTTGGTACTACCATGTCTGTCTTTACCCTGTATCAAGAAAGAAAGCCATGTGTCAGGAGAGAAGCTATTAATTAGATCGAGTGTAAGAAAATAAAGAAGATTGTAAACTGGAATTTAGAATAATGTATCCACATTTGTATGAAAGTGAGTTCTTTGAAATGAAGTGGGTGGCATTCTTTTTACCTTTTGCCTGTTCCAAGCATCTCTTCAACATACTTGTGAACTCGTGTTCCAGGTTTAACAAGTGGTGTCTGGCATACAACCTGTCGCGACATGCACACCATATACAGAATCTGAAATCGAAAAGACAAAATCAGTTGGCATTTATAGCAAAAAGCACATGATATATGTTCAATAATATTTATTTTGCACATTGTAATAACTGGAAAGTACATTGCACAAGTCAAATCAAAACTTGAAAGTTAAAGCAGTTTAAATGTTACACAAATC
Source organism: Epizoanthus fatuus (assembly GCA_025434785.2). Lineage (NCBI taxonomy): Eukaryota > Metazoa > Cnidaria > Anthozoa > Zoantharia > Epizoanthidae > Epizoanthus > Epizoanthus fatuus. Next base: position 8,327 of record JAOCZQ020548072.1, on the reverse strand, counting down.
TGAATGACAGTAATAGCTAAAGGAAAAACGTAGTTGACAGACCTGCTCGACTGGATTCCTCGATCCATGAATAAATTTGAGTAGATTTCCATTCACAGACTCGAATGGAAAACAGCTGTATGACCACAGTGGTCCCCAGTTTTGGACACACTCGGTTATGTGCGTAGCTTGAGGTGGTGCACATTCAGTCCACAAAATAGTCCCCCTATTTAATTTAAAGAAATTGTAAAAACTAAATTGTTGCTAAGTAAAATATTATTCTCCATGATGAGATTTGTCAAAAATAAAGGTTAAAACTTGGTAAAAGTATCTTGGAAAAGCGAACGTTTTCGATCAACTAGATCATCGTCAGGCTAATGGAACTAAAGGTAACACAAGGAATTAAATACGAGCGCCAAGAACAAAAGCTACACTTCTAAGTGACTCCCATGGGGAACAACTTCAAATGGAAAGAATGAACTATTGCTATTTTCTCTTTTGCCTTCTTCCCATTTATTCCAAATTAAGGATTCTTCTATTTGGAAATCTTCAAAATCAACCTCTATCAATTTTCTAATGATGCAGGCATACCAATTAGGTCTCTAATCAACAAAGGAAACAGAAAAATTGATGTCTCAATCAACATGTTTTGAACTGTCAGAGTAATAAATCAATTCTGTACTAGTATCTAATACAATGTTATAAAAGTGACAATGAAGCTTAACCTACTTTAATATATATTGGTTCGTTAAGTTGTGTCTGGATTAACTGCATTTGTGTGTCAGAATTTATCCATTACAATAGCCATTTATTTCGTTTCTACAGGATACATTATTTTACTTTTTTCTTACCATAGTGCATCTCAGCTTCTAAGTATAAGTTATTGAGGCTGTAGTTGGCCAGAATAAGGTCCTGTGGTGTTACATGATCCTTCAGCACCAAGTGCACCCCATTTACAAGGTACCTGAAGTTCCTGAAGTATTTCTCAGGAAGAATTACATCAAGACATGGCAAACCATAGTACAAAAGACAATTCCTGAGTTCAGAGGCTATGGAATCACAAGTACATATTTGTCTCTTAATGAATACAAACTGCAACATTACTAAGGCAGTGGTCAAGTGAAATGAAGTCTTGCAACTTTGACTAACTGCAGTTGAATGAAACAAGCAAAGAAATTATCCTTTTGCACATTACTGTAGTATGAAAATTGCCTGAAAATAGCACATTTTAAGAGTATCTCAATATTCCCTATACATTCCTCTGGATAACAACAAGTGTGGATCTTGATCTTCATAAGGAAACACACTACTCACTCTTTTCAGCAAATGTGTTTCTTTAATTCAAGTGTGTGCATGAAACATAGAGGAAAATCACATACATTGTTGACTACAGGAACGCATTGTGATAACCATTGAGGATACTTACCCACGACCCAATTCTTAAAGTGACAATAAACCAGACATGTCATCAGGAACATGTTTGTAAATATATTTATCCTTTTGCACACAGTCCACTTTTTAATCCCTCAACAGTATATAGCGGGTTTGATTTTAAGTGAGCACATTTTAGGCTGGTTGTGTATGAAAATACAGTAATATCACAAAATTATAATACAACTTGATGACACAAACATTGTACTTGCGTTTCCAGTTTTTTCTTGATGTTTCTATTTTCCGTGGCAGCCTTGTTATGAAATCTGGTGGTCGCATTTTCATTAACCGCTTATCCACTTCTTCAACCTAATCATATCAAAAAAATGTTTGTTTTATCGATGATTCTCCATTTATGCTACAAACAACCTACAATTTTGATGAAATTTTTAGAAAAAGTACTTGGTATTATTAGTCAATCTCAAAGCCACTGCTATCTTTGTGCATATGATTCATCATACAATTATAATTGTTTTTGTTGTTCATCATAATTATCTGTTTATTCTTCTGATTTCTACTTGGAATTTCCAGATTTTCTCAGAAGACAGAGAGTGAATAAAGTTCCATAATATCATCCTGTTATACCTGTATTTTATGCTACTGTAGAGCATTTTTTTTACAAACACTGAAGACATATACCTTGTGGCCAATGAAATAATCCTCCTTGTAATGTTTTGCTGCAAACCACTTTTCAAGTAGGGATTCAGTCACTCCAATCAAAATTCCTGTTGAAAAAATTAAAGTTTAGCAGGTCATAGTCATCAGTTACGATCTAAAATTATCAATGACTTATACATATTATTACTAGCATAAAGCAACTTCAATGGGCAATTCTTGTGTTTTACAATAGGAAAATCTTTGCTGAAGTCATTGTTTACATTTTGCTTCGTTAGCATACAACTTTATGTGGAGAAGGAATAATGCTAAATAATAATTAAATTTAAGACTTTAAACAAACTTGTGAAATGTACTAATCGACGACATTTTCAGCTCTTTACATGCAGTTTCAAAGAAGATAATTTTATCGGTTTTCAAAAAAGTCGCAAAACAGCTGGGTGGCAAATTCTTTAATGAGCCACACATAAATTCTTTGTAAAATTTTGAGTTTTCAAAAACACATTATGCAAAGAGTATTTAACGTATCGGACTCATAATTTCTGACGTAGCTTATTTTGCATACTGGTAGTTCTTTCAATATTCAGAGCTGCTGTTTGGGTTGCTCGATTAGAAACTGGGTCATGTATGCTAATGAGGCAATAAATGTAAACAAAGATTCGCCTATAGTCCATTTCCGAAATGCGCTCCATTTCCCACAAACAATAACTTGAAGTTGTGGCCAGGTGCAAAGTTTTCATACATTTGCTGTATTTCTAGCACCTGGTTTTGACATCAATTAAGTTATTGTTTGTGGGAAGTGGAGCGTAATTCGGAAATGGGCTATTCTATTGAAAAACATATACACTTACCATGCATGTAGTCGATGACAACTCCAAGAACTATGTTGAACCACTCTGCCTCAGCTAACACACAGAGAGCCTTGATTCCTCTCACCTTATTATATAGAACAAAAGTGATACAAGATGTTTTTTTTGTGGGGCAAACTTGAAGAAAATTAACTGTGGTTGTGTTTTACAAACTTCTATTCTGTGTCCAATACATTCTGGTTTAAAGTTTAAAACAAATCCCTTTATCACAGCTAAAACTTTGAAAGACGATAGAAAAGCAACATGAGAGTGATAAAACTAAAATCCCTACCACAGTTTGTAAGATTATTAATCATCCTTTCAAGTAGACTGGAAATCATGCCGATTGGTTAAAAGCTTTTGTCTGTTTAAACCTCGTATTCAAGAAATTTCCATCCGAAGTTATGTTCTAATGAATTATCATTACATCTAATAGCATACACAAACTATCAATTTTCAGATGCAGAATTTATTTAAGGCTTCCATAAAATATAATACTTTTGATAGGTTTGAGTGAAACACACACACACTATTTGAGAAAAACTTGTATATGTTTGAAGTTATTTATATGTCGTAATCCTACTCTGATTATTAGCATTACCTTTTTACCACCCCTCTCTGCTTCCTCAGCATCAAGTTTCCACTGCTCTAAAGTGCGTGCTTCCCCTTTGCCATCATATGCATAAGCATGCTGTCTCCGATTCTTTTTATTCTTGGGGGCATGGCCTGGGTAATCACAATAGGAGCAGCTGTTATAACCATTGCGAGCAATCATTTCCAAGAGGATGGACTTTGCTTGAAGATCAAGGGTGTAAGCCATGAATATTGCTCTGACTTCAATTGGTGCTTTCTGGTAGACAATTTGAACACCTTTGGATCAACAGTTAGTGAAACACTATTAGGAAAATAACCTCAGCTGAGTGATTTTATTTTTGTTAGTTTGCCTATTCGTGTTAAGGCTCTCTGGCCACCTCAGAGTGGTATAAAACTAAATAAATAAATATACTAAATTTGTACATCAAATCTTACCCCTTTCCTTGAGGCATATCATGTCTTCCACAAATGGCTTCTGTCCATTTTTAAGGTCAATGTTTTGTTCTTGTTTTGTTCGGGACATTTATTTGCTTGGTATATTGAGCATAACACCTAACTGAATTGTGTACCACAATTTCAGGGGGTTGATAATATTATTAGAAATACACTGACTACTTTATGAACATAGTTGTGTAGCAGTTTATCATTAACTATTACTGTTGTTGTTTAATGAAACCGAGAAAGGTTTAACAATATTCTAAAGCTAGTGACAAAAAATAAATTGTTGAGACATTAAACTAACCAGTATTAATAAGCAGGCTGATATTACTTGGCAATGACAAGAAGCCACCATCTTTGTAATGCTTCTTGTACTCTAATCCATCAGTAATATCTGTTATTACTTCACTGCTTGAGGATATCCGGGCTGCTATTTCTTCTTTATACTTTGCAATATGAGTCCACAAATTACCACCTTGAAAATGACAAACACAAGTACATATTAATAAAAATAAGTTGGTTATGAAAAGATTTATCCATACACGTAACATTCAATTTTTTTGAACAACTGTTCTAGATAATTATCACAGACTGCACTTGTAATGCCCAGGAATAACCGAAGGCGGCATGTTAGAAAAGTTTTACATCAGATTAGTGCGATTTAATAATAGTGAGCACATGGCTAATGACTGACTGGACATCAGATTGTTATCATATCTGCATCTAAGTCTTGGAATATAGGACTTTACCGTAGAGTGAGAATACTGCATCCAAATAATTTAGAAAAAGAGCTGTAACAAAGCAAGGACTACAAGGAAACAAAATATAGATAAACTTCCTGCTTACGTATACTATACTAGTACTTGTTGATCGTCAGTGTTTTACTTATGTTTGTTTAACAGCATACTTGTAATAGAAGTGAAACACCAATGATCAATAAGTACATGTACTGATCGGAACATACTAGGTATTTTCCTTTATATCTTATGGGGCAACCTGATCTGAGTAATCTGGACAACTGATTGTGAAATTTTAAAATGCCCCTGTATATAATGTTTCCAGAAATGCCATTCTAAAACAAGCATTTAAAATGTACCGGTACAATAAATTGAATAAACCACATTTTAAAGTATAAAATATGGTGACTTACGCTCCAATAATGACTTAAGCTGTGCTCTAATATTGAGTGAATAGAAGAATGCCTTCTTCTGTTTCTTGGCTGCATCGGAAAACCGTTTCCTGAAAGAACATGAAAAATGCATCACTATTACAAGAGAGCTAAATCCTTTCACAGCCAACTAGGGCTCAGTGGGCCGGTGCATATCTGCAGTGTTAAGCAGTTGAGAGTAGATAACACCCCCTGAACAGGACTAACACATCACAGGTTGGTTCCCAGCAGAAGCTAGGAACATGTATACAGACACTCAGTGGCATGGCTGGCCATGGGGATAGAACTTACAACTGTGGTTTAGGAGTAAGACAAATGCTTAAACCAGTCTAGACCACTGTGCCATCATACTTTTACAAACGACCTACCCACAGTGTACATATGTAATGTGTGATCAGTGTGTTTGAAGTCACTCCTATTTCAAAAGCTCCTCAAGTAGTGCAATTTTGACAAAATTATGTAACATTAATTATCCTTTCATAATTTTTGGTGCAGCTCAGATTTCAAGGAATAATATTTATTTCTGTAATGGGGATGTGTGTCTGATGCCATATATATTTTGAGGGTAACAAAACATTAAAATATCCTAGAACTAAAGTTAAAAAGTATTTTAATATACAGAATAATTATAATAATTGCAGGGGAAAAAAAAATTCTCTACCCAGACTAGAAACACACATATTCTTGAGTTTCTCCTAAAAGTCTAAAAATAGAAAAAAAGCAATTACCCTTGGCATGTCAACAATGGGCACACTTCTTCTCCTTGCTCAAATAGCCGCTTACATATATGGCAGTAATCGTGTTCAATTACTTGAAACTCATCTGCTTCAGTCTCTGTGAACACTTTTTTGAGGTATTCTACCGACTTTGCACAATCATTGTTATCTGGTAAGTGTAGATTTAAGAGCCGAAGAACACTACCAAACTGCTGACTTGAAGCACACGTCCCTACTGCCCAGGACATTGTTGCCATGTAACTCTCAAAACGTGTAATCCGTGAACAAGTTGCAAGATGGCTTCTGGATATTGTCCACACTGGTTTGGCAAATTCAGGCTTTACTGTGCACCCCAAGTCTGTGGCCAGATTGTCACAGCTACAAGAGGGATTTTAAACCATTAATACTTTTACTTACACATGTATACAGGCAATATATTTCAAACAAAGTAAGAAGAACCCATAAAGATAATCAGTTCAACTCGATGCTGATGAAGGAGCTTTGCTCCGAAAATGTTTCGTATCAGTTTTTCCATACAAACCTTAGCTAATAAAGAGAAAGCAAACACAGAAAATGATAAAAGTCAGCCTTTTTATTTTTCAGTTGACAGATTTTTTAGCAAGTTTAAATATCAGAAGTTGAAATATTATTACGGTCCTGTACACAGGGCGAAACGCGATCTTTAGTCGTCTTTATTTAATATCTTAAAGGTAGTAAAGGTATCTTCTGTTCTCTTATTTCCGCGATTAAAGGTGTGTAAAGATGGAGATATCTTTTCACGTCTTTACACTATCTTAAATGGGGTTTAAATGTTATAGTGCCTTAAATTATATTTAATCGCATATTTTATTGGAAAGTAAAGACTTGTTTCTATATAATCATCTTTAAATAGTGTACTTTAAAGAAGTGTAAAGGTGACATATCTTTACTCCTTTGTCTAAAGGGAGGTGTAAAGGTATTTAAAGGTCAGTCCGTCGGGTGAACGAGGTGATTCCCTGTTCTGAGTCCCAGTAGATCAGCAGATAAGATTATTTTTGGCAAATTAAATGTCGGAATGATTCAATTTTATCCTCGGGTTAGACATTTAAACAAGTCTCTCCTTTCTTTTTATCGTGAAAACTAATGAAAAGACCATAGGTTAGGTTTTCGGGAATCAAACCTTAATCGTTCCCTTGCAACACAAATATTCAAATTGAATTATAATTGTCCAGTTATCGTATTACAGATACAGCCGCTGTTAAAATGTCGTATTACAGTCTGAGTCATGCTTTAAAATTTTCATTGTACTATATTATTTATGATCGTTTTCGTTGTAGTACAAAGACGAAAACGGACAGCTCGTTTTCTCTACGAAGTTCCTCCCTGATCTTTATAATACCTAAGGAGCGGATCGTATGCACAGTTTTAATATATGTGCACGGTTGTGTGCGCGTGAGACTATGTATCATTGTATGGATCAAAAGAAATAATAAAATATAGTGTAATCGCCTGAAATTTTAAAATGTATTTCCGGTACAACAGTTAACAACCTTGTGCATTTCCTTTAGTTTGGCATTACATAGTGCTACAAAAGTATCAATAAACTGATTCGGAATAAAGCTCACAGAAACAGTGAACCCTCTGTAACTCTTCTTCACCGGTACATTGAAATCTGCCGTCACCAAGATCTTCCTTTGTTATTCTCATTACCAAACTACTGAGTATTGTACTGATATTGTATTGATCTTGTGAAATAAAAACGTATTGTATTGTATTGCGAACTTTTGTAGAAGATAGATGTCGATAAACTGTTGGGGGAGTTAGATTTAAAACCTGTACTCTGCACCACAAATCACTGCAAATAACATACTAACGAATTTCTACCACGATTCAATTTATCTTCTAACTTGATCGTCTGCTCTCTTTCTCTGTTCGCTTGCGTGCATGATTTCCTTGTGAGACGAATGTTTTCATTTGCATACATCTGCTGTAAGTTTCATTACGGAATTATGTTCTTCAACCATTTTCTTCCTTTCACATCTAATTTTCCAGTCCTCTTCAAGCTTTCGCCTTTTCTAACGTTGTTTTCTCGGCTCAGCCTGCGCTTGTGCTCGGACGACAATGACTGTCGGTTCGTGTTCGATACATTGACGACGATAGTAAATAATATCATGCTGCATTCCACTGATAGCAAGTGCGCCACTCGCCGTGTGAATTACCAGGCTAAAATGAGACATTTCAGCTAGTTCTGCAGCAAAAATTCTCCACTAATGCCACCAAATGCAAAGAACCACACGAAACTTTGGCTTTGTGCTTCAGAAATTTATTACTGCCTCCCGCGCGCGCGAAATGTCGATTAAAATAACTCATGTATCGGGTATCATGCGATCATGCCATCTAAAATATAAACCAATCACGACTAAAACTATTTTGGGCTTACATTTATAACTTACTCAAGTTGCACGTGCTCTATTACCCTTTGTCATGTCATGCTTTGACTTTAATTTGAGCTTGAAAGTTGTTGCTTATATTTTATTCTTGAGTCGTGGCGGTTTCTCT
>JAOCZQ020547015.1:0-10011 GCA_025434785.2 Epizoanthus fatuus | reverse complement strand
AGTGATGAACTAGGTTTACTCTGGATTTCACTGGATGGGTTTGATTCGTGTAGCCGTGATGGTCGTCTCATTGCACTTGTTGTTCGACGTGCAGCGATTTCGCCATATTGATATGATTTCGTTTATACTCTGCAGTATATGCACACATTTGTGGATCAGACATTTGTGACCCAGTGAGTATGCTGTATGATTTGTCCTGCTATGGAGTTATTGACCATGTATTTATCGCCCTTTAATACCTCTCAATCAGTCAAACAGACCGAAACCGAATTAGCTTGCGAGCGGCTCACTTGTTGATATTTGGACGCAAAGAAAGTAAAGCAATCGGCAAGGGATTAACCGAACCTATGCCCGGGGGGTGAATCGCCCCAAGGATATTTCCTATTGCCATTCCAAAAGGAAAAGAGCTATCAAAGCGAAACTTGCTGACTTTTCCTAATATTTATCGACGGAGAATATCGTGTGCCAATTATAGTTGAATGGTCTTTGCCGTTGTCATAGCAACATCATTTTTGAATGCCACTTTTGCCAAAATCATAACTTTTTTCTTTTCTAAAAATCTATTTTATTCTCGTTTTTTTTATAGAAAATATAAATCTAACAAAGTTAAGATCATTTCTGTAATTTTTGGTTAATTAAAAATTAGTTATGGTCACTTTCTGACGTCATAAAAAATCCAAGATGGCCGCCAGGAATCCGAGATGGCGGATTTGTGACGTCACATGACGTCATCAGCAACATTACTAATTGCCAAAACACACATTATGGACTAATTAATAAATCTGGCAAGTATGGTTGCTTTATCTTTTATAATAAGAAAATACATTTGAGGCCCGTACATTTGAGGCCGGTACATTTGAGGCCGGTACATTTGAGGCCGGTAAATTTGAGTCCGGTACATTTGTGGCCGGTACTTTTGAGGCCGGTACATCTGAGGCCGATACAATTGAGGCCGGTACGTTTGAGGCCGGTACATTTGAGGCCGAAAAAGCCCAGTATAGGTAGGGTTAAGCAACCCGTCCCAGTTTCTCATTCGCCCATTTTCTAAAAGAGAGCCGCTCGCAGGCTAAAATCGTGTCGAAATATGGAGATTTGCCAATTGTCGCGCCGGCCCTCGAAATTAAACCATTTACCATTTAGGTGATTATTTAGGTGTTTCATGGTCAAGAAATGACTTTTGCATTGTACTTTATTCAACATTTCACCGAGAATAGAATACGTCTCGCAGCTAATAAGACAAGCGCATTTGAGATGTGACAACGTTGGTAGAGTGGTACGGTGATACGCAATCAAAGTGATTTTGTTTGAAGATACATTTTTTTTCATTTTCAACAATGTACACATCGGTTGATAATTGTCTGTTCATTGTGAATAAAGCAGAAGACAAAACCAGATTGTAGTACCGAAATCCTGTAAACAAGGAATTTCCGCGGCCCTGTAAGTTATCCAGTCAAGGAGCGATAATCTTCCTTTAAGACGTGCACTCAACACGACATGGCGGACAAACCCTTAGACTTCTCTTTTCAGTATATTTGTTCATAAACCGGCGATGGTAGGTCAAAACTGTGATCGTTTTATCTCTGTTGTCGTTGTATAAACCTTGTGACAAAACCATCTCGAATCATAGTCATCCCTATGGGAAATATTTGCAAAAATGCTAGTTTTTTTCTGCTGATCAAAATATCAGCTTTCCCAAAGAACAGTGCCTTACATTTACTAATGGTATTGCCAAAATCTTTTTGGTTTTCGATATCTTGTCCTTTGCTCCCAAAAGTGCTTGCATGCAAAATATTGAGCTTAACAACAAGTAGGTGTATTTAATATGGGAGGCCAGCAAAGATTTTTCCGCCCTGTCATCAAGAACAAAAAAATGTATTAAATCACAGAACCCCAACCCACCCACTCCAAATCTGTTTTATTCTGAATAATGCGATAAACTTTTGCTGAAGTCTCAGCGTTTGGTTTAGGGTCACAAATACAAATAGAAAAACACTGCCAAGTGCAGACAAACTCGTGTTTTGTGCTAAGTTACTTTACGATTCTGTATAGTGTCATTTCATATCTATGGTTTACTCCTACATTTGGGCTTCGATTAACCAGGAACAAAATTGGTGTGCCATACCGCAATCACAGATGGTAACAGTTAGACGAAAATGCATTGGTTTCTAATGAGTGAACGGAGCTCATTGGCTGGCAATACTAACTATACTTGGGTGCATGCCGAGTTTTATCACACAACTTTCAGAATATTCAGCAGAGTTTATACAGTCTTGCAGAACATCTTCGAAATAAAAGATTATGTTTGTTCTTCTTTATTTTAGTACTGCAGCTGCGGGAACATTTACAAATTAGTTTGATGAGACCATGGTTTATTAGTAGAACCATTTGTGTGCATATTGAAAAGTTTTGAACAATATTATTTGACTGGGATAGCCAGATAAGCTAGAGTGTTTTCATAGTCTAGGCGATATCGAGCAGTTCTCGTATGGTAAGAATCAATCACCAGAATTTGTAAATGTTGAAAGACAGTAATATGAATGTTTTCTTCATCCACACTCACTAGAAACAAATCACCCTTTCTTGCATGTTATGACATGCAAGAAGAATACGTAAGACGAGGTTGAAATATGAAGATACTTATTATTATATTGCTATTATATTGCACCTTATGATGTTATTGTTTAAATATGAACTTACACATAAATAATAAACAAACACAATGCACAGTTGGAAATGTTGGTAACCAGCTCTGTTTTCACCCCTGCCCTGACCTTATGCGAGAAACTCAACAATCAACAGATTTGATCGGGTGAACTTAAAATTAAATTAAAAAACAAATGAAGCCAACAATAATGAAGATAATTTGCAGCTTTGCTATAATGAATTTTCAGACACTTTCCTGAGGTTATAAGTTTTCCTGCAATTTTTTAGTTAGTCATGCAAATTCCAGGCATATTGAAAAAACTCTTTGTTGGCCCTGTCACTTAGCTTGTACAAACATCAGTGCAGATATCCCCTCTTTACATTTTCGGGCTTTTTTGTTCATGTAACATTGGTTTAACAGCTGCTAGACCTGCAGCATATGCTCCCAGGTCCCAGAATTCACAAAAACAATTCCCACGGAGGTAGAGATTTCCATATATAACCTTTGGAGAGGCATACAACCTGACAGGATATAATTTTTGCACTTACATTCATAAACAAGGTGATGCTTTTTTATAAGTTTGGGAACTTAAACGCCTCTCGTAGACATAGTACTAGTACTACAGATTTGGGTTATAGTTGTAAATATAGAAGGAGACAGCCGTGACTCATTTTACTGAGAATGATTTGACCGACATTGACAAAGGGACTGGCAGAATTTTCATCGATTTTCCAAAGGCTTTTGACAATGTGGAGCAAGATATTTGTACGTCAATGACATGCCTGACTGCATAAATAATTGCTCAGTAAGTCTATACACTGACGAAACAGCCATTTACTATTCTGGCACTGCACTAAAGGAGAAAGAAGAATGCATCAGCCGAGACCTGTAATCTCTGTCGCAATGGTTAACCCACAACAAATTGGTACTTAACGTATCTAAAACTAAGTCAATACTGTTCACATCAAACCGACACAGATTAAAGAACACATCATTGAATCTACGTTTCCAAGATTAAACGATCGTAGCTGTAACTAGCTACAAATCCCTTGGAGTAGTCTTTGACATCACAAGAACATATCATGGAAAGACCATGCGGATTATGTCTGTAACAGCTAGGATTGGCGTATCTGAGTCGCAGTAGACGGTTCATCACCAGCAAAGCAGCTAATGGACGGTGTATAGCACAATCATTCAGCCCATATTTGACTATTGCGACGTTATTTGGAGCGGCCTTCTACAGCAGGAGAAAAAACGAATGCAGCACTTGCAAAATCAAGCAGCGATCATAATTATGAGAGAGAAACCTGTGGAGGCGTCATCTGAAGCCCTATATCAGCTTAATTGTTTGACTTTAGAGATAAAGCGTGCCTGGAACAAGGTCAACCTAGTCATGAAATGCACGCAGCTTTAACACCAAAGTATTTGTCAATTTTTTTCATCTGGCAAAGCAGCCACGATTCGTATAATACTAGAAACAATGACTTCTTAATTTTACCGAAAATACGAATCTAAAATACGCACAAATTATGGGAAACGAACATTTCTATTCAGTGGCGCAAGTCTTTTTAACAGCCTACCGTCTACCATCAGAACCGCCGACCCTAAATCCTTTAGAAACGATCCAAATATTTTTTTAAATAGATTAGTTATTTTTACTACTTTAGATTGGCCTTGTACCCGGATTATTGTGATTAGAATACCCATTTTTAATACTAATGTAAATTTGTAATATTTGTACTATTTTAATAATATTGTAACCCCTGGATATCAGCCTAGAGCTGAAGGAGCCACCCTGTATAAATAAATTTACCTAACCTAACCTAACCTATATAGGGTGTGTGTTTTCTACTTAAGGATGGACCATTTGATTTTGTTCGGGGGGGGAGTGGAAAAATTTGCAAAAATTTGCACGAGCCGAAAATCTAAAAAAGAAAAATTTGCACGACACAAAATATTAAAGACAAAGAGAGAGAAAGAGAGGGAAAAGCGAAAAAAAATGTGCAGGTCCATTCCAGGGCAAAAAAAAAAAATTTGCTCGGCAATCATTCTTCCACCCCACCCCACGATATCAAATGGTCCGTCCCTTAAAGTGAACAGACAAAATAATTATTGTCATGACGTGGGTTGACAGGAAGGTCTGTCATCACATCTCTTGGTTTTATTTAGGTGTTTCAGGGCCAGGAAATGTCTTTGCATTGTACTTTTATTGAATACTTGACCATTACTACGTCTTGCAGCAAATAAAACAAACATTTGAGCCTAAGACAACGATGGTAAAGTGGTAAAGTGATAGGGAATCATTCCAATAAAAGGTGTGCAATGTCAGACTTGTTTGAAGCTACAGTTTGTTCATTTTCAACAATTTACACACTGTTTGATAATTGTCTGTTGATTGTAAATAAAGCAGAAGACAAAACGAAATTTTAGTACCCAAATTCGTTAACGAAGAGTATCATAAGGAATTTCCTCGGTTGTAAAGCATTCAGACCTGCCAACCCCTGAGAGTAAAAAATCTGAAGGAGGGCCTCAAAAAATCTGAAGATTTTGAAAAAAAAATTGGAAGATTTAAAAAATTTCTTATATTACTTTTTTACAGAGATCGAAACTTTATTGGAATAGTCGTCAAAACTTCAGGGAAACATAGCCTGGAATTGAGGCACGTAAATTGTTTCAGAGCGGGCGCACGTTCAAGCAACAATTACAACAACTCATTCGTGGTACCGTGTTATCGAGAAGAAATGTTTTGATTTTTTTGTTAAAAATGTGAGATTTTGGGTCTTCGTCTGCAGACCGTGAGAGAAGGTCAACAAGCGGGAGACACCCGGCACTTGTGAGCACTGGAAGGTGAACCAGGTCAGTCGTGTCGTTATACTCGAAGAAGTACACGCTTTTCTAAAACTAAGAACCACCTTTGTACGAAGATTGACTCAAGTTTGCCTAACTGCTAAGAACATATTTTAAAAGAAGAAGTTGAGGCCGAGGTTCAGAACTATAAGAATCAATCTGTATGTTTTGACATAAGAAAATGAAATTCATGACTAAATTTAGAATAAAACATCTCTAGATTTAAAACCTGATATCCCTCTCGTACTTGTTGTTGAGATTACTTAAAGTTTTTGTACCATTGGGGAATATATTTAACTGGTTAGGGGTTGGATATTTTACGGAATACTTGTAACATCAATCGGGTATGTAGAAAACGTTTGAAATAAGAATCATTTAAGAAGACTAAGAACAATTTAGGTTGAGGTTGCCATTTAAAACGCAAGCAAAAATATCGAGTTTGCATTTATCTCACAAGCTAGTCAGTACCAACGTTCGATTTCACACGTTAACTATACGGAAACCGATTTGATTTTGTTCTTGTGCCACTGATTTCTCTTACTTACCTTGCTTTAGACAGCAACAAATGAAATGTAATGAAATGATTTGTGCTGAGATGAGACTTTAGCCAACAAGCAGTTTACTCTCTTCTCTTGGACTCTCCTCGAGCGACTGAGTGATGCATACCCAACGGCCGAGCTAAATTATCCATGTCAAATGGTATTTGCTTACAAGTGTCAAGTTATGTATCACGTTGACAGACAAGGACATGATGGTACTACCCTGCTGCTCAATCCCTTAATCTAATTATTTGATGTTTTACTTTCATGGTGCAAAGTTACACAGACTGATGCGATGTGCAATTTTTACGTTCCAACATTCAAGTTTGTGATCTGACATACGATATTTTTTTAAATATTGTGGCTGTAATCAGGCATGTTGTATATCTTAAAGTTGTAAAAATAGTTGACTCTGAATTAAAAGTTGTTTTATAAAGACGTTTCAATCACTTCAGTGACCGTCATCAGTAGGATATTTTTCTCTGTCCGCATTTTATAGTTCTCAACGCAATGTGCGGACAATGTTTTTTTTCTCAGGTTTACGGCCAATTTAGGGCAAAATGTCAATTTTGGCAGAAATATAGTACCACTTATAACACTTGAGATGCACTTAACGATTTAATGTATTTGGAGGAACCCTCTTGGGTCATAAAACTATAATTCCACGTACTCTCATTTTGTGCACCACCGCCAAGTGTCATCCAATAAGCAACTAATTCTGACAAAAAATGTTCGTTCTAAAAGTCAAACAGAACAAGTGATTTTGAGTAAAAATTATTCCAAATAATGATTGGCTAATTTGTTTCCTATTCACTTGCTTGGATGGACTTGGTTGGTGTAGTCGCACATTTATGCTGCCACTAATGAAGTATTTGTCTAAAATTCATTGTTTGAATTCGGTTGGTGATTAGCTAGTTTTCCCCCCGATTTCACTGGATTGGTTTGGTTTGTGTGGTCGAAGGATGATGGTCTTCTCATTGACCATGTTGTTCGATGTGCAGCGATTCCGCCATATTGACATTATTTCGTTTATACTCTACAGTAGGCACACATTTGTGATCCAGTGCGTATGTTGTATGATTTGCTTTGTTTTGGACTTATTGACCATGTATTTTATGGTCAAGCAGACTGAAACCGGATTAGGTTGCGATAGGCTCACTTGTTGATTTTTGGACGCAAAGAAAGTAAAAGAACCGGCAGGGGATTAAGCAAACCGCCCCATTTTCTCATTCGCCCATTTTCTAGAAGAAAGCCACTCGCAGGCTATAATCGTTTCGAAATATGGAGATTTTTCAATTGTCGCTGCGGGCCCTAGTAAGCCATTTACCATCCGCTCTTTCCGGCTGCTCTTTATTTAGGCGTTTCAACACGACATGGCGTACAAACCCTTAGGCTTCTCTTTTCATCATTTTCTTTATTAACTGGCGATGACACGTCAAACCTCTAAGCGTTTTCTTTTTGTTATCGCTTTACAAAACGTATGACGAAGCCATATCGAATTATTGTATTGCAGATCAAAGTATCACCTAGCTCGAAGTACAGGGCCTTATATCTATTAATGGCATTTACAAAATATTTTTTTGGATTGCGATATTTTGTTCTGTGCCAAAGGGAAGAAAACGCTTGTCAGTTTTGACATATCAACGCCAGTTAATGAAAAAATGATGAAAACAGCAGCCTTGGGGTTTTCCGCTATGTCAAGGTCATGCTTTCAAACTAATAAACAAAATTCCAAAGGTAACTCATTATATACTTTTCTAAAACGTTGAAGGTCAAAAACAAAATTCCAAAGGGTTTCCTGGAATACCAGGATTCGGGGATCCGGGGATCCGAGGATCCGGGGATCCGGGGATCCGGGAATCCGGGGATTCTGAATTTAGAAGGTAGTTGAGAAGCAACCTATAAAAATCTAATACAGATTTTTAAATTTACCAACAAAATATAAAAATGAAGTGAAGTGAAGCAAACAGCTTTCATGGCCTTTAATCAAGCCGGGTCCCGGCGCGCGCTGTGGGGGACAAAGGAATTCAGTTTGACGGTCGAAGTTCGCTGACGAGATGAATGCTATCAAAGTGCTATTAAATACCGAGTCGGTTATAAAAACACGATTAAATATTTATTGTAAATGTTTTTGAAGTTCCAAAGATTAAAATAAAAATATTTATTAATTTATCTCAACAGTATCATGGACAAAATGTGCACAATATGTATATATACACGAGAACTAGTGATGAAAATAATACAACATGCGCAACAATATCCGATATTGTACAGCACGCTGTTTCTTCGCAGCGATCCGAGCATCAGAGATCGATGTCCAAACTGTTCGAATCACTGACTTAGCCAGGAATAGTTAGCACACAGAGCGTTGGTAGAGATTCATTTTATATTTAGCGACTATAGAGATCACGAGAGATTTCATATTGACGGTTTCTTGTAAAATTATATATTGAGACGTGATCGCGTGACATTCTCAACGATTCTCAAGAGTGTTCCGCTTATCACTTTGCCGGAAGTTGATATTTTGCAACTGGGTAAATAGGATAATCTGAGGCGTTTTTAATAAAAGAATAATATCATAGACATGGCGAAAGATAAACTTGTTAGCATGCTGTCAAGATGTGCGATATCTCTCTGTTTTTAATATAGTGTTTTTAGCTTTAGAGAAGGTAGTCAAAGTGGCGTCACACCATTGCACGAGTAGCAGAAGTGAAAGCCCGAAGCGGGACTTGGGTGATTCTGTCTGTGCAAGAATTTTTTATCGTTAAAATAAGAGGCTTTGAGTCAGATTTTTTCAAAATCACCCAACTCAACCCATCCCCCCCCCCCTCAAAAGTTTAGTGGTCGGCCCTTAACTAGGAGAGCAAGTCACTCCCAGTTCCTATCATAACCCATACGTCAGTAAAAGAACAAACATAACTGTGTAAACAACAGTTAGTTGGTAACAACAGCCTGATCGATCTGTCATTCGAGGTTTTCTATCATTCTCTTTCTCTTCTTACTGTGGGTGCTCTAAAAGCCTTTAATTTGGCTATCTTTGAGAGCATTTTCTCCACAATTTACCAGAGCCTCATTCACTTCTTTCGGATTTGAATGAATGTTTGTTGTGTGCTGCCTATTAAAAAAGTCAATCATAATCTCTTTCTGCTTTGCCGTAAACGTAGTTCTCACACCGGATGTTGTCTTCAGTGCAAAGCCACTTTGTGGCCTATCATAGTTCTGGTATGTTCGCGAGCATGCTTCCAGTACTGGGGCTGCAACCGGGGCTGCAACATGGTGAATAAATTGCACAGCATATGGTTCTGTCCTGTCACTGGCAGGTTCAGCAATTTCATGGATTGGCATCTCTGCAGGAATACCTTCATTGGCTATTGTGGCACCAGTGTTGCCAGCAATGGTTTGACGAGAACTCTTGTGTTCGGATGACACCTTTCCAACACCAACCAATGATTGGGCTACAATGCCGCCTTTGAAGTCACCTTCTCAGGGCACTTAAAACTTGCAAAGGTTGAAATACTAGCAAATGTTGGTGTGCTCTTAGGTGCCTTCTGCCTGTCAATTATAAGCTTCTGGCATTTGACAGCAGTCATGGACTGAAACAAAAAAATATACATCCATTGTTTTCCATAGTGACTTTAAAATTAGTTTATCACTCATTTGACCACAAACATTTCCAATGTCATATTGCTGCTTGATTCCTTGCTTTACAGAATTACTCTTGTAAAATGCATTGGATAGAACTGCTATTATTATCTGACTGAAATATCGGAGGGCAAACTATTCCTTTTGCCACCGCTGAGCTTAAGCTACCAAACTAACTGAGACTTACTTTTGGTATTATCCGATGAAGAAAATCAAATTTCTATCTCATGAACTTGACCGTGTATTCTTGCTTGAGGTTCTTTACCGATTGACGCTTACTTCGACACTATTATTTATAGCGCTTTCTTAAATAAACCGAGGCAGCATGGACGTAACCTT
>JAOCZQ020545991.1:0-10012 GCA_025434785.2 Epizoanthus fatuus | reverse complement strand
GTAGCCATAGGTAGCCAGGTAGGTAGGTAGGGAGGGAGCCAGTTAGGTAGGTAGCCATAGGTAGCCACAGGTAGTTGGGTAGGTAGATAGGTAGGTAGGTACATGTAGGTACATGTAGGTAGGTAGGGAGCCAGTTAAGTAGGTACATCTAGCCATAGGTAGCCAGGTAGGAAGGTAGGTAGGTAGGTAGCCACAGGTAGCCAGGTAAGTAGGTAGGTAGCCAGAGGTAGCCAGGTAGGTAAGGAGGTAGCTATACATGTAGGTAATCAGGTAGGTAGGTAGGTAGGTAGCCACAGGTAGCCAGGTAGGCAAGTAGGTAACCATAGGTAGCCAGGTAGGTAAGGAGGTAGCCATAGGTAACCAGGTAGGTAGGTAGCCACAGGTAGCCAGGAAGCTAAGGAGGTAACCATAGGTATCCAGGTAGGTAGCCATAGGTAGCTACAGGTAGGTAGGTAGGTAGGTAGGTAGCCACAGGTAGCCAGGTAGGTAGATTGGTAGCCATAGGCAGCCAGGTTGGTAGGTAGGTAACCATAGGTAGGTAAGTAGGTAATCATAGGTAGCCAGGTAGGTATGTAGGTGGCCATAGGCAGCCAGGCAGGTAGGTACATGTAGGTAGCCATAGGTAGGTGGGTAGGTAGGTAGGTCTGTAGCCATAGGTAGCAAGGTAGGTGGGTAGGTATGTAGGTAGCCATAGATAGCAAGGTGGGTGGGTAGGTAGGTAGCCATAGGTAGCAAGGTGGGTAGGTAGGTAGGTAGCCATAGGTAGCAAAGTAGGTGGGTAGGTAGGTAGGTAGGTAGCCATAGGTAGCAAGGTAGGTGGGTAGGTAGGTAGGTAGCTATAGGTAGCAAGGTAGGTGTTGGTTTTGAAACGTGAAAGTATTATTTTATTTCATATCATAATTTAGAATACGTAGGTTTAATTAACCATAACAAATTTGAAGGAAGTATTAGCTATCTTACGCTTTAGGCGCCACCTTATCCAGTTATTTCCGCTCCGGATTTGCGTAAGTATTTTCCTTTGCATTCCCTCACGTTTTAGCTAGTATAATAGTTGGTGTTTTCCATCTAATAGCTCAGTTTTAGTGTGGACTGCTATACGGATAGCACAGTTTAGGCATTTGGCCGTTATTTCTATCTGCGCTAATTCTCAAGCTATTCAAGTCAAGTCGTAAAGGGTGCAAGCGCATACCAAAGTAAGTAAAGTTTATCTTGTTTTTAGGACTTTATTGTCGTAAGTTAGATTAATTATATTCTTCTATCTTTATATTCGTATGGTTCTAGCTTTAAAATGCCTATTCAATAGTTATAGGTTTGTCGTCGCAATCATAGTTTCGGACTTATCAGAATGCTGAACTTTGAACTGGTTTTGTTAGTCTATATAGTATTATTTGGGTTAATTCTATTCGCGTATTTAGCTATGGTAATTCATGTCTTTCGACTTGTTATTGCTGCCAATTTTAGGCACAGTTAATCGTATCGTTACCGCTAGATTGTACGATTTTACTTATTATTGCATGATGTATTTAACGCAATGTTAATCTATCTAGATATAGTATTATTATGGTTGATTTAGTTGTATATTTAGTATGTTCAGAGCTATTAGCTAAAAGTAGATTTTGTTATTCATCGCATTTGCAGTTCGAACCGACACTTTCATCAACGCTTCGACACAATTAGAATTATCAACACTTAGCGTCATAGAGCAACTGCGACAATTTGGTATCATATCGTTAGTCTAAGGAACTCTGAACATTGTATTGTCTACTGGCGATTAAATACTAGTTGTTTCATTGTTGGAACATTTCGTCGTGTTCGTTTTATTGTCAATTGCACCCGCGCTACGCTTATGAATGTACCTCGTCTGGTTCAGTTCAACATATGGTAAAATTCTACCAGAGAAGTTACAGTAGGTGGGTAGGTAGGTAGGTAGCCATAGATAGCAAGGTAGGTAGGTAGGTAGCAAGGTAGGTGGGTAGGTAGGTAGGTAGCCATAGGTGGCAAGGTAGGTGGGTAGGTAGGTAGGTAGCCATAGGTAGCAAGGTAGGTGGGTAGGAAGGTAGGTAGCCATAGGTAGCAAGGTAGGTCAGTGGGTGTTGGTTTTGAAACGTGAGGTTTCTTATTCAGTCCATTATTACTACTGTTAAAATTAGAACTTAGCTAACTTAATAATAATAATGATAATAACTTTGTTTACTACGCGTGCGGTAGCACGGCATACTGCTATGTCCGGTCCGGATTTACGTAAGTATGAGTCATCGCTAAGCTAAGCACGTTTTCTTGTGCTATAACTAGAATATTTTCTCTGGTAAGTTTAGTTTTGTGTGGACACTTGTGTTAGCAAGTCAGTTGGACATTTCGTCATATTCTATCCACGTCAAAATTCAAGTCTACCAGCTTAGTCAGCCTTTTCAAGTCTGGTGCATGTGGAAACCAAAGTAAGTCCGTTTATTCTTATTATTTTAGTCTTAGTTTAGCGCAGCTAAGTTACATTTACAGTTTTTCACTTTGTTCAGTTTCGCATACCGCGATTAGTAGAACCTTTGTAAAATGGATTAGTTTACTGTTACTACAGGAGCAGTTAAGTTCGTTATCATTAGATTTTACCGTTATTATAGAGCTCGTTATAGATTGTAGAATTAGTTTAAAGTTATCTCAAGTTTGGATTTCGCATAGTTTAAAGGTTTTACAAATAATTAGTCATTTGCGTAGTTTCTTAGTGTGTTTCATACCATAGATTGATAGTGCAAAGCTATTGTTTGTGATCGATTCACGATATATTGTATGCATTATTGTGTGAGCTTATATTGTATATTTAGATATGTTAGTTAAGTTAGTTTCTATTTTGTTTATCGAATTTCAGTTTGAACCGACATCAGATCGACATTATCGATATTAGCGACAATCAAATCTCTATCGACGCACGTGGCATTTAGATTCGTCAATCAAAATCATATCTACAGCGTCGAATTCTTGTCGAGTTCATCTTCACGCATTGCACCGCGCTACCCTAGTGTACTTCATGTGTATTATGTGCCGTCTGTGAATTATTCTATGCACTTGACGTTACATAACCTACCTTGTTCATTTCTTGATGCTGCGTTTGGGGAACATTTATTCACTCCCAGAAATACTGTCCTTTTCCCAAGTTGTGTTTTCATTTCTATCGTATACTCCCCATACTTCTGAACTATATGTTAATATAGGAAGGAATAAAGCATCAAAAAGTTTGTTGCAGACGTTAATAGACAATTTGGAAGGGTCAAGGTAACGTCTGAATGCAAAAATGGAACGTCTTGTTTTTTCTTGTAACTTTGCTTTATGTCGGATAAAACTTCCATTCGAAGAAAAATTTACTCCTAAATACGTATAATCGTTTACAATTTCGATTCTCTTGTTATTTATCATAAAATCATAATTTTCCAAAGTTGATCTTCGTGTTTTCTTTTGAAAAATTACAATTTTAGTTTTATTAAGATTAACGTTTAGAAACCAGTTCTGGCAATACTGAGAGAGTTTATTTAAACTGTCTTGTAAACCTTCAGCTGAGTGAGAAATGAGTAATAAATCATCTGCATAGAGAAGGCAATTTAGATGGGAACCGTCTGGAAGCAAGATCGGGTCTTTTCCATTGTTATTAAGTGTATGTGGTAATTCATTGAGATATAAGTTAAAAAGTATTGGTGATAGAATGCAGCCTTGTCTAACTCCTTTTCTGTAGTCAAAAAATTCAGACCGAGTAGCTGAGTCTTTCACACAGCATCTAGAATTTGAGTACATATTTGAAATAACATCAAAAAATTTACCTCCGATCTTATATTTAAGTAATTTATATAATAAGCCTTGATGCCAGATGGAATCAAAGGCCTTTTTAAGGTCTACAAAACATGAAAACAGTTTCCCTTTCGGAGTATGAGTAACATATTTATCTATTAAGGTTTTGAGAGAAAAAATGTGATCCGCAGTTCGATGATTTGGTAAAAATCCAATCTGGGAACGATGTATTATGTTATTATTTAGTGAATATTCTAGCAGTCTGTTATTCAAAATAGAACAAAATAGTTTTCCAAGACAGCTATTTACACAAATACCTCTATAGTTTGTAGGATCAAATTTATCACCAGATTTATAAATAGCTGTGATAACTCCTTCACCCCAAATTGATCCAATCTATCGTGCGCGCCAGTACGCACACCACGAAATCCTATACGATCACATTTCGTTTCCATATTTCAAAGAACTTTGCACTATCATGGTTGCTTTCTCGTATTTAAATCAATATGATCAGAAATTGCTTGAACTCGTAATAAATTCTTAAAATAGTAAGACTACACGGACATCGCCAAAGGTTGTGAAAACAGAGAAAATTAAAATAATAACTCAGGTGACATTGAGACGCTGGACGTGTTATGCGGGATTATGAGAATGACATCTGATACAGTGATAGCATTTGGCAGTAATATACAAGTCAGAAACATGACAATGTATAACCGAATAAAAGGCTAGTACTGTGTGCAATAAACTTCCTTTTCTTGTGCGTAAATATAAATATAAGTTGAAAATAAGTCACTGAATATCGAAATATTGGCCCGGGTTTTTAAGCGAAACAATGACGTCTATCAATAAATGCCCTGCATACCACAGGTTCTTTTGCGATATCTCGGACCATTGAAGATTCTATTGCTGTTAGTGTTTCACCTCAACCCTTGCCTGTTCCACAATTCCCTATATTCCTATAACCTGGTTTTCACAAGCGACGCAAACACAAGCGTAAACACAACAGATATGCGTCAAGTGAAAACGAATTTTGAAATAAGCACAAGACTCACCAGCAAGCACAAGCACAGGCACAAGAGATACGCGTCAAGTGAAAACGAATCCTGGAATAAGCACAAGACTCACTAGCAAGCACAAGCACAAGAGATATGCGTCAAGTGAAAACGAATCCTGGAATAAGCATAAGACTCACTAGCAAGCACAAGCACAAGAGATATGCGTCAATTGAAAACGAACTGTGAAATAAGCACAAGACTCACCAGCAAATACAAGCACAGGCACAAGAGATACGCGTCAAGAGAAAACGAACCGCGTAGGTTAAATCCTCCCGCATATAAAGGGGGCACACTGGGCTGCAGAGGTCCAACTCGCTTAACGTCTAAGCCTAGCCTGCTTTCAGGAACAAGACAAAAAACACACAAGCACAAATACAAGATCCCTTATTTCATCGTGAAACAGACTCGACGCAAACACAAGCCGAAGATCTTTGTTTTTTCTTGTTCTTTTTCTTTTGCTTGTTTTTGCGTCTTGTGGTAATTATACGCTGAGATTCCAAAATAAGTGTATCTTCATAAATGTATCCCGACTGCGTTATAAGAACCAGGTACTAATTTTGGCCGAGGCTCATTGTTCTTTTTTTTTTTCTTGGAAAAATTCAGCCTCGTATTGTTCATAAACTGTTCTTATTTCTATACGTAATAAAATTGTTGTAGTTTGAAAAAAAAATTGAAACAATAATGTACATGTTACAAAGGGCGGAACATGGAGCGCGTCTATGTGAAATTTTGGCGCTAAAATGTAGTACACGCAGGTACACTGGCGACAAAGTGAGTACGCTGTCTTGTATATTCTTATTTCTTTCATGTAGCTCTTGTAAAGGAATTTCAAAATACATTTATGGCAAAAAAAAATTATGAAGTCTTGTATTTTATTTTAGTAACGAATTTCGATAATTCATCTGAAAATATACAGATGGGTTTTTATGGTTCTGAACCTCAAATTGCATGTTCTTAAAATTTGGCCAAATTTGAGCCTCAGTGTTCTTAATACAAAGTTTGTTCTTATAAATAAGAAAGCGTGAAGGAGCGCAATTCTATTTTTACACTCAGTTATTCGTTGTTCGTTTCTCAAAATCTAATTTTAATCGTCATCTTCCCCGATTCTGTGTAAAGTACTGAAGTATAGCGTAATTGGGCGGTATTTTCTTAAAAATTTACATTTTGACATTGAAATTGCACTTCGCTGTATTTTCTTTTAGTCTATATAATTTTTTTTAAGATCCGCCAGAGGACATAGCTAAGTGTTAAAGGGAAGAAAACTGAAAGAAAGGCAGATGTTTGCGAAAATTACAAAGATCAATTAGCACGCATGTCGAAGACATTTTAATGTCTATTAATATAAAACTATTAGATTAAAAGTTTATTAAATATCGGCATTGAGACGACAGTTGCCGAACAAACAGTTTTACTAATGGTTTATCAATTATATTTTATAAAATGGAATATCTTTAAAAAATTCGGACTGCGATAACTGCTTTTAAAATAGCAAAAAAGAATTTTCCAAGGATTTCATATGTGAAATACAAATATTTTTTCCAAATTGGATTTAAAATTGAAGATACACACCGACTCCGATTTCAAAATTTCCTTGCTTCTCCGTTCTCTTTCCCTGAAAGCGTAGTGATTGTAATGCAAACAGATAAAACGTAATATATAATTGAACTGGACATCAAATTAAATCACTAACAGTAAATTTGTGTTTGAGAAAGTCGGCGATATGAAACGCCGTAAAACACTAAAATATAAATCTACTTTAGCTCGGAATTTGGCGATATAGAACTATGATTATGTCAATCACTGCACTAGCACTTTCACTGAAACTTGCAATTGACAATACTAAAAGTATACTAATTTTGGACAGCTTATGGAAGAAAATAGAATATCTTTTTATTTCTAAAACATAGGTTTCTTTAATAGAAAGTGGAAGAATCGAAGGCAAATTCTTTCTTAACCAAGTTTGATAAGGAAAGCTTTATACGTCAAGAAAGGGCGAGAAAAGTTAAGTGGCACCGCCGCCTTTGCCAAAATCGTGACCTCGTCAATAATACTCCATTGTATTGATGGATAAAAAATGGCACGATATCACTTTTCCCATTGTGTGACCATGTCGAACCACATGAAAGCTTTCGATGCATATCGTCAGTAAAATTTCCATATTTCGAACAAATAAAACACTTCTGAGGCAACAAAATAAACCTTCCTGATATCTGAAATAACTTGAGTTTTCAACAACGGTTGGGTGAAACGATAGCTTTTGGTCTTAAGCTTTTGAGATGAACTTTAATAAATCTAATGCAACAGCAACTATACTAAGTCTGCATTAAAGAGCTTGAGGTTTATATCAGCTGGTGCAGCATAAATGATGAAATGATCAACTTTGTTTATTTTGTAACATGTTTGTATATTAAGAAATAAGAAGCACAAAGTCCTGTGACAGATGGTTTTAAATCCAGCCAGTGTTCCATGAATTATGAACGAAGTATGGGACGCGACGTCGCGTCAACGGAAATCACAGCGCCGATATAGCTAGATAATAGACAAAACAGTTTGATGTTATGAAACTGCATTATCAAACTGTAAAACGGAACTCAGGAGGATAATTTAGAACAATGGGTTACAATACTGAGTTTTGGACTTTGTGATTATCAGAGACAAACAAATGATTGAAACGTGCTGATGTCACAGTTCAAATTATAAGTTTCTACACTTCTCTCGCTCTCTCTTCGACATGTCTCCTGCCTGCCCAGTAATATATTTTGCTTCCGATTCAATAAACCACTGTCACTGAAAAGTCAAAGGTCTGAAAATGTTTTGTTGTTGTTGCCGTGTTAGTGGCCTTGTTAACAAAACACTACCAATAAACTTTCAAGCGTCTATGTAGTATGTATTAATCCTCTACTATAAACCCCTCAACCATCCCAACTATTATACTAAAGATGTGCAAAGCTTCTTGCGGTGTCAAATTCCCAATAAATGTATATGTACCCTAAGGGCTAAATTCACATACAAACAGAACGAAGCAGTGCATTTTAGGACCGAGATATGAGTAGATTACGTGTAGGACTGTGCAGCTCGCTAACATTACAAGTTTATATCTAATGACAGAGCTTGTAGTCAAAATCTCAGTTTACAATGCTTGAAACCTACCTCGAAACTTGAAGACCTTTCTTCTCTGCGTTTCCGGCAAAGGCTCCTGCAAGACTCCAGTGGATGGTCTGCGTTTAGTTCGGCGCAAACTTCACGTACCGTTAATAACGCGAGGATGAACGAAGCCCATAGCACCAGCAACATAGACAGTTCCATACTCTTTAGTTTATGAACATGCGTGATCAAAATCGGAAGAGGTTAGCAAGGAACAGTTCCGTACCATTCAGACGTGACACATAAGCGGGACCCTATATATAAAGTGAAATGTACGTGCTAGTGTTTTTCATTAAATATATGAAGCTTGAATAACATATCCCATGCTGCGTTTCGGCTCTACTGTTCAAACCCAGACTGCCAATATCAAGTGGAAATCCCGGCCAGCCCACATGCCCTCGAATAATGAGATGTGGTGAAACCGCAACGTCCGTGGACATTCTAACTCCTCCTCTTTGATTGAAAACAACTTTGTTCATGTTCAGCTGTTCATTCTGCTGTTTGTTGGACTGTGAACACAACAAAAAATACTGCAGGGCTGATCGCTTACAGCTTTTAATAATTTCCTAATTAATGAATTTTCTAATTCATGTTTTTTTTCTCTTGATGGTGGCTGATGGTGTCTGTTGGTTACTAATATATAGTGGCTGATTGTGACTGATGGCGGCTTGTGGTGGTGGTGGATAGTGCTGGATGGCGGCTGATGGTGGCTGATGGTGATGGATGGTTGCCGATGGTGGTTGATGGTGGTGGTGGTGGATAGTGCAGGACTGCTGGTGGACGGTGGCTGATGATGGATCGATAGATAGTGATAAACAGTGGCTGATGATGGTGCACGATGGATGATTACTGATATGATAATTCTTGATGTTGCTTTGTTGGTGGAGGATGGTGATGGTTGATTATCGTGTGGCCAACCGCATGGGTAGCACAAGCCAGCAAAACGAGCCAGCAAAGCGTAAGTGACCCGCGAGGGCCTAGAAAAAAGTGAAAATCTTCCTTTTTGACTCTCGTTTGATTTCCCGCGTGCCCGCGATACTCGTACTCATGGGTAGCGGCTCGCTGCTTCTCAACTCTCTTTCTGTCTCGATCGCGTGTCAGTGGATCGCTGTGCACGTTGTTTGTCTGTCTGTCTGTCTGTCTGTCTGTCTATCTGTCTGTCTGTCTGTCTTTCTATGTATCTGTGTCTGTCTGTCTCTTTGTGTCCCATCGTGAGCAGGAGCGCAAAGCCATTAAAATCCCTAGTAAGGTAATTCCGGTGTGTCTCATAACTTATGTTACGTCACTTCAGCGTCTGTGACATCCATCTGTCTGTCTGTCTGTCTGTCCGTCTGTCTGTCCGTCTGTCTGTCTGTCTGTCTGTCTGACTGACTGTCTGTCTGTCTGTCTGACTGTCTGACTGTCTGACTGTCTGTCTGTCTGTCTGTATGTCTGTCTGTCTGTCTGTCTGTCCGAATCTGTCGGCCTGTCCGCTTTGCCTGCCTGCCTGTCTGCCTACGCTTCATCAAAGAAAAGGAAAGAGCACGAAAGACTCGAAGCTTCGATCTAAATAATTCGGGTTTGAGAGCCTCAACGCCGCCTGACCCCTCAGGCCGTAGGTTTGTGAGGTACGCCCCGGATATACAGACCGCCATGGGTGGTGTCAATAAATTGCGAGCTCCACAAAGAATAAGTTATGGAAGACTAATCTCTAAGGAAACCAGCTGTTGTCTGCTTCAGCAAGTTGCCCAAATATTGGGATTGATCAACTAAAAGTTGACATCAGATGGCGTTTTCGACGGCGGATCTTTGGCTGACTTGTCGAGCGTCCTTTGTCCGAGCAAAAATCTTTGACGAACTACCATTTTGTGCGATGGGGTGGAAAAGCTATTTCCATGTACGTTATTACTGCAAATTGTTACTACAAATTATTTTTATTACTGACCCACATTTTTCTTACCGCTACGTGTTTATGATTTTGTTTTCCGTACGTTTCGATTTTGTATGAAGTTTTTTATTCGAAATTCTTCATTCTCACTCTCCAATAGCGAATGATTAAT
>JAOCZQ020544950.1:0-10014 GCA_025434785.2 Epizoanthus fatuus | reverse complement strand
AAAGTGACCACATCACTGTCTTCCCTGATATATTTGAGGAAAACTCCGAAAATTTGAACAGATAATCTTGAATAGTCTAAAAGTTACAACTCTTCAAAGTTGGTGTGGGCGCGTTGCGCTCCCCCAGTCTGAATAGGGTTAACAAACACAAGTGATTAGAACAGTTACACTTACTTAAACCCACCCCCCATTTGTCTTGTCTATACCGTAACAAACTAAATTTACTGGCAGCAGATCTATAGCGTGCTAATTTAGACACTGCACGTCGAATGTGCATAGACTAGGCCCGCCAATTCAAGTCAATTCAAAATTAGTGACCACATCACAGTGAGGTAGATCAGAGAGGACAGAGCATTTAACAATTCACAGAGCCGTGTCAATGTTATTTTTGACCAGTGGCCATTTGGCAAGCAACGGAAGGGTCCGGGTATGAGTAGGAACTTCCGACACGAGTTTAGCATCTCAACTTTAGCCTACACACTGGCGCTTGGCAGGAGGTGCAGTAAAATAGACACACTCAATCTTGATTTTGCTTGCATGGAACCTTTTTTTGGTTTTTCACTAACCCCCCCAAACAAACACAAACTGACACACACCAACCGCCTGCATGCATGCTAGCACGACTTCTGCATTGACGAGACAAAATTGGCCGGAAAGTAGCATTTACTTTTAATTTTCAAGTCTTGTAATTTTAATGTAGTTTAGTTCAATTAAGTGACTGGACCACACGCACATAAATCCATTTGAACTCAGATAATAAACATACCTATAATCAATACTGCCAATAGCCTCGCATTTGCAAATTTTGACTTGATAGCAGTTTCTGTTAAACTTCGTAAATTCATACCATTTTTTGAAGCTCATCATCATCCCCGAAACAGCTCCCGGTCAATCTATTGTTATTTTTCAACCACAAGTAAGTACTAGCCTGACCTCAGACGCTAATTTTCCATCGCAGCGAGAAAATCTCACCGTTTCGTTTTCCCTGCTTCTGGGTTCAACGAAGATCAATGAAATTTTTCCATGTTATAATTGAACGACTTTTTATGTGTTGAAGATCGATTTTCAAAAACCTTAAATTGGTTAATTGCTAAGTCTTAGAACTCGAAATGTAAATAAACCCCTCTAGGCCATAGAGTTCGAAATAAAACGACATAAAAATATGATACAAATTTAAACATGGTACGTGAGCATAAGCAAATAATTTGATTTACTTACAATGTGGCAGCCTGTAATTGGAGATATCCACGATGGTTCTGATGCCTGGTCACTCTGATATTAATATAATATTGAATTTATCAGTGTCGGTAGTACAATAATAACACCAATACATAACGCAAACTACTGTGACAGTGCAGGTGTTCAGTTGTAATATATTAATCTATTGAAATTATTACTTATAGTTGGCTCAGACTGTGAGTTGAGTCTGTTTGTCTGCAACAATGTAATGTGAATGGCAATAACCCATTTCCAAGATCCACTCCAACAGACCTTTATGGCCTTTGTGTACCTTTATGACCTTTATGTACCTTTATGACCTTTGTGTACCTTTATGACCTTTATGTACCTTTATCACGATTTGTACCTGAATCAAAATCTTGATGTTAGCACTTTGTAAATGCCAGAAATGGAAAGAGCGAGTCAAAGTTGGTAAGCAGCGATAATTTGGAGGTTTTAACTAAAAAACTGTAACACTGGCAAGTTTAAAAAACGGAATTTTTTGCAGAGATTGTATTGCGAAATCCCATTGGACAGGCAAGCTTGCACGCATCGAACTTCCTGCGGCATTTTCGCCCGGCCGTGTTCCTGGCCCTTATAAACCGGAAGTGAACATCTGTTTTGCCTGAAGCGAGCTCGTTTTAGTATTGTTTTCTCCCGGTTTCCGCCCTCTTGGAATACTTTGAAAATCCCACCTCCTGCCCCCTCCTCTCCTGCCACCCACCCCTTGTTCTCCCGGATTCCTGCTCCCAGTCCCCCCAGACGTTTCTCTATTACCTGATGAATCGACACTGTTCCATCAACAAGTGCTTGAACAAATTCTACAGTTAGGATATACATTCTTTTTAATTGAAAGTGTTTGTAAAACAATTTTTAAAAATACACAACGTTTTCGATTCTACAGTAGGTGATCATCACTGAGTAACATGGACCTTGAGTAACTCGACAGCCATTGCTACAGTTAATTGTACTACAAATGTTTCACGTTATTATAATTTTTCCCTATCAAAATGAGTTGAAAGTTCGTAGCCTGAAAATCAAATCTCCGCTGTGGCCTCGAATAACAATTCTCTCAGCGCGTTCTGATCGTTCAGCTCAGCCAATCTCGCCAATCTGAGCGCGCTGATCGATTGTCAGAGAGGTCAGTTTGGACAATACCAGTGTTGTGTTTATTCACACATCTCCCAAGGGGGAAATTTGTATTCGAGAACACAGCAGACGTCTAATTTTCGAGGTTTTGGATAGTCTATCCACCTGGACATTCGGGCTTTTCAAATTAATTTGTTAAAATGGCAGAACAAAATCCCAAACGATTGATTAAAAATCAGTGAACTCGTGATCTCATCTC
Source organism: Epizoanthus fatuus (assembly GCA_025434785.2). NCBI lineage: Eukaryota > Metazoa > Cnidaria > Anthozoa > Zoantharia > Epizoanthidae > Epizoanthus > Epizoanthus fatuus. The sequence continues at coordinate 7,448 of JAOCZQ020544950.1, read as the reverse complement.
CAGATATCGTTTTGGATTTTTTGAGGAGAAAAAGTGGTGGAGGGGGGATGGGCGCATGAGGAACGAGGGCATAGGCGATGAATAAGGCCCACGCGCCAGCTACTTATGCCGAAGTCCCGACTGCCTTTCCACCCGCTGAACCCCGCACTAACACGCACACACACGCGCGCACACACACACATGCCCCATCCCAACAAAACCACATGCTTTCCCTCGAAAATTCCAAAATGAAATCCGGGGGTGAGATCACGTGTATGTCATATGTGTACATGTATGCACAATAACACATTTGCTGCCACATACTGCCTTTTTGCAGGGCATAACTGTTTAATACTTATAATATCATCAAACTTACTGCCCTTAAAGCCGGCGCCTTGTGCTTACATGTATGTTTAAAATATTAAATGTCTGAAAGAGTTTACAAGTAAATACTGCAGTTTCACACCTAGACTGATGATCTGTCTGAGTCTGACAATCGCTTCAGTGTGAAACTGCAGTACTAACTTTTAAACTTTTTCAAACATTTTAAACATAATATTCACCTTTTTATCAATATTAATCTTACATATAGAAATTTGGAAACTTTTATTCAGCTCTACATTCCTATGTATCAAGCACTTTTACAGATTCAGGAACTACATTGTTTACTTGTATATATATACAGTATGCAGATAATTATATTAATATATTATAAAATATACATGTATTGTCATTGACTTTGAAGGTGAAATATATATAATACACTCAGAAATGCAATGCCAATTATCCAGAAATCATTATGAGAGAATGATAATTGTTGCATGTTATGGCTTCTTTGAGCTAGCTTAGAGTAAGGTAAAATAGTTAATGTAGATGTATTCTAGCTGTAGAATGCAGAATTTTTTGCATGACTTTGGTTGATTGTTAATTTGAGTAAATACAATTGCCATTATTACAGATGAATCAATTTCTGACAGACATCAATAAATATGCACACTCAATGACTAACGTTTCCATCACACATGCACATTTAAGGGCCATGGCAGAATTAGTAGCAATTGTATTGACTAGATTATGTAAGGACTGATCATACCAAGCAAGCTGTGCAGGGTACAATGTACACTACCATGGTTGGCAATTCCCTGTGGGAATTTACTTCTGCCCCTGGTTGTTCAAAGGGTGGATAGCGCTATCCAGCAGATAAAACAACCTAAATAGTTGGCACATATCCACTGGATAAGGGTTTATCACTGGATGGTGCTATTCGCTTTCTTTGAACAACCAGATTCTGGTAAATAACTCCTATCCTATGCATTATATCGATGTACATGTAGATGTTTGTGTCACTGTGGCAAGAAGAAGCAAATATATGCATGTCAGTATTAATGACTATCATAAGCTCAAACTATGTATGCAAAAACTTACTCTTACTATAAACTTAACTTAATGTCGAAGCTTAGGTTCAACATGTCCCACTGTTACATTATAACATATCTTAATAAAACAGCAATTTTTTCCAGAAAACAGAATTTCTCACCACAAAATTATACAATCATGTAACCCAGTATAAAACAACAAAGTATCACTTAATTGTAAACACTTACACTTTCTGGGCTGCTAATTGTTCTGCTAATACTAGTATCAATCAAAAATTCAGGAGATATCTGAAACAAATGAAATGTCATAATTAGTAAACTGTGAATCAAAGCAAACGGCTGGAATATGGCAAAAATATCCACTAGGTCATAAAGTACAAGGAGTGTGGGTGATGAAAAATAGGTTATAAAATTTCCAGCCTCAAAATAGGGACCTCATGGGCCATGTAACATTTTAAACACCCCATTAGGGACAGATCATGCTAAAACTATGCCTTTATAAGTATATTATAATGGACTCAGAATGCAGTCATTATACAGAGGACACAGATTTTCAATATTTTTCCAGAGGTGCATTCCCCAGACTCCCCACAAACTAACACCTTTGGCCCTAAATGTTATTTTACTCACAACAGCTATGCCAACTCCTCTCAAGACAAGCTAGCTACAGGCCACTGGTGTTTCCCATTAACGAAGTCAGTAGTTTATTACTTTCTCAAGAATTATAAAATATGTATTTTTAACTAAAATAATATGTGCTTTGACTAGATATAGAGTGGGATGGGGAGGGAAGAGAAGACGGATATATTTTAGAACTGGAAGGTATTGTCTGTTTATACGAGGCTAATAAGAATAATCAACCATAAACTGACAAACTGGACAGAAAATATAATGAAATTGGTCAATCAAAACTAATATTTGATGGCTAGTTTTGAACTGGCAGTAGGGATAATCAGTGCAAAATGATAGTTTTAAAAGATGGTTTTTTAGTTTTACTTTTAGTGGTATAATCATCATGAAATATTTAAGCACTTGCTGTGGTGTTCATAGGGCCCATACACGGCCAAGTGCAAGAGTTTTAAAGTACTGCCAACTAAAAACATTGCCAATTTTGTTATATTTTCCCAATCACTGCCCCAGAGCTCTTCTTCAGTCTATAATTTGCACATGCTTGACCTGACGGCAAAAAGAGCTCTGGGAAACTCTTCGCAAAAGAGATGAGCCCTGGTGCTGTAAAGCCAAGTTAGCCAGAGTTTGGCTACATTTCTGCCAGAGTTTGTCCAGAGCCCTTCATTCCTGCCATAGACCAGATGAGGTTCTGGGGTTGAGAATGTATATCTTCTTTAACACTGATGATGGAAATATACACTGTCCAGTTTATCAGTTTATGGTTGATGAATATAATTTTTCATTGCCTTAAAATTGTTGCCATAACAAGAACAACATTTGAGGAAACTAAAAAAATCCTGCAAATAAGTTTTAGTGCCACCTTAATTTTCTGAAATTTTTTAAAAGGTTGCACCAAAATGTATTTGCTGGATTTTTTTTTAAATTTCCTCAAATGTTCTACATGTACTTGTTATGGAAACAATCTTACTTAGGCAATAAAAACTGGGGGCAATCGAACTCATGTTTGTGTAAAATGCAGTTGAATACTAAAAGCAGGGTGAACTTGAGGCCCTGTGAAGCAGCCATGTAATGAAAATTGCAGTTGGAGTACAAAGCTGATAACATAAGCTGAAAAGTTGCCATAATACCAGCTACAAACAACATACAGCAATCTACCATGACATTAACCCCATGCAGTGTTCTAAAGACTGTCTAAAAATATCGACCAATCAGTGAGCTTCAATTTAATTATGTTTGAGATTGGTTGAATTCAAGTGGGTGATGAAACTAGACACCAGGGCCCACTTGTTTGAAAGTCGGTTAACTTTAACCCAGGTTACTGTAGGCCAAATTTCAAACTGAAATTTCTTCATCTAGGTATACATAACCCAGAGCACATAAAGTATTGTTGACATAACCGAGAAACCCAGTTGCATATGCCCAACATGACACACCAAACGCATCTACATGTATAAGGAAGTAAACCAAACTGCAGGTTAAATTCTTAACCCAGGGTTAAGATAAACCCACTTTCAAACAACTGGGCCCAGAACAGTAGATATAAATCGATTTTGAGCCATCTCTGCATTATCAGCTGACACATATTCTTTGATGTCCTAACTTACAAGGATAATGCAGCTATTTTCACCTCGAAATAATGAAGAAATAAAACTGTCTCTGCTTTTGTTAATAAAATAGCTTCTTTCTTCATTCTTTATAATTTTGGTACTTTGTAACGCTCTCTGCTTTTTCCAAAGGTTGTGGTCAGCAGTCTGACTGTAAATAAATAAATAAATATAATTTACATGTAGAACTAGATTAAAGATTTAAACTCCTCCAGACTACCAGAAAAACAGCTTCTGCTGGTAGGACATTCCAATGTTAAACTGTACTACATTTTGAATTTGTTTCATAAGAATTTCTGTACTCATAAACATTGTATATAATTGCCCTTATGTACCCAGGGTGATGGTACACTACTACTGCAAAGTAACTGTGCCAGTAGAAACTGTGACATTGAAGAACTACATGATTGTTCTAATAGACCCACTCACTCATTTCTATGCATGTGTGTAAACTTTACTTTTTATTCCCGTGTGATAATACACATTGACTGTACATCCAATATAATGTACTTCTGTAAAATCTGGCACACTACTTCTCCCCTCTACTTATGTGTAATCCAAAAGTACAAACTTTTCTTTAAAAAGTTCAAAGTTCTATCTGGGTTAAACTTGACATTACTTTTCATCACAGTTCAGTGTTCAACTTTGTTTTACATGTACTTTATTGCTCGAGCTGCACTTAAATCTTTCATCCAGGCCGCTAACTGCCTGCAGCACACTGGCCATGTTGGTACAAAGCTACCTGGCAAGGCATCAGGTGGTACAACTGGCTGTGCAATACTGGTTCACTGGTGCTGGGCAAAGACTGTATAGATTGATTGAGCTGATTCACTAAGTGGTTGTTCTTCTTTGCAAATCTTAAGCATCTCACTTTCTCCATTAGCATTAATTACATATCATTCCTCTAGATGAATGTGTATATGGCCTGGTTCGTAGTGAGGTACAAGTACATTTGACAATTCGTATTGAGCAACAATTAGCTTACATGTACCACCTTCATTGTTTTGTGCTGACCAGCTTAACTGTCATTTGCAACAGCTTTGCATGGAATTTTCTTTCTTTCAGAGATTTGTATCAATTGTGGTTCTGTATTGACTTGGAATACAAAATCTTACAGTGCTTTCATCCAGTCACTTTCTTCAAGTAAAGTAATTCTAATAATTTTCAGAAGAGGTTCATAGGAATGTTCTACATGTTGTCATCTGTTTAATACTCTGAGGCCAGTGGGGCATGTCTTTCTTGTGTTTTATCTCAAGGTGATTTACAGTAGAAGTTCTTCACACTCTTTTGATGCAAATGGTGGACCACTCTCAATACTGCAAAAGACAATGTGTTTCAAAACTCATTTTCATACATTTGATCACATGTTCTCACTTGTGCATCCATGTCAACTGGCTCTAACTACACGTACAGCTGAAGTAATGGTCTGACTACTTGGAGGTGGAACCTTGTCACCTTGCAGTACAAGTAGATTTACAATAAATATCTTGCCATGGACTCTTGGGCCATCTCATTGATATCACTCGGTTCTATTAACAGGCATGGATAGCATGCTCATATTTCTTGCTCCACTTGACTGGATTGTTTTTATCACCTCCAGACTTTCTTTTGCAGCCTGGATTTGGTGTGAAACACACCGTGGTGTCCCTTGTGTGCTGGTGCAGTTCTACAAACTTTACATGGGAACTAATCCAAATTTCCAAATATGAAATAATTTTTTTTGACCCTGACCCTTTACTCCTACCTTAACAGATTAACTTATACATGGAGAAATACAGTATTAGAGCTCATAGCTAGTGAGTAGTGAGTCAATCAAATTGTTAGAAATATAAGGCCACAAGAATGAAAGTATTATAATACCATCCACTGCATGCACTGGTTTCAAGTCCTTCACGAAACATTTCATTATCTTAAACACTGAGCCCCAATTGCAAAATAAAGTTCACAAAAACACAAGTTTCAGAATTCAAAAATTAACAGGAACTCACTGTAATCTGTATCTTGGCTCTGTTTGAGTGTCAACATCATTGTGCGCATGAAAATACAATGTAAAAGCATTTCAAATACAAGTTTTCAATTTGCACTCTAGTTCAAATTAAACTAAAAACACAACTGTAGTCATTTTGGCTTTTCATGCAATATTTGCTAATTGGTGTCATTTCCTCTTAATGAAAGTCAAGGGCCCTCACAAGTCCCTTCTCGTTGATTAAATATTTATGTCCCCTGCTAAAACATTATAAAACTATGCTTCTCAGAAAATAAGTTATAATGAAAATGAGCTGCATCGCTCTTAGAAAATCCTCGGATGCTATTCTATTTACAAAATAGAAAACATTTCCATCGAGTTATGGTAACACGAGTGCAAGTTTGGGACAACAAGAAATAGCTGTGGTAGCACGAGCTGAAGGCGAGTGTTTCACAGCTATTTCACGTTCTCCCAAACTTGCACAAGTGTACCATAACTCGATGGAAAACACAAGAAATGTTTTCTATTTCCTTCTTTAAATAAACACAGCTCCATGTTGTCTATCGAGTTACAGAAACAGTTTTCAACCAATCATAGCATGTATTATATCTAGTGTATTTTATTTTATAGAGCCAATTTCGCTTGACTGCCCAAAGCTCATAAATTTGCATTGCATTGTCAAAGCAGCTTTTGACCAATACAATTTGCAAGAGGTTCAACTTGTGTTCAGTATTAGCCAATCAAAAGAGCAAAGTTCACATCTCATGCCATCAGTAATGCAAATGCAGATGACAATGCGAATGAGCTTCTCCTCTGATTTGTTTAAATCTGCCACATGACCATCTGATTGGCCGTGAGTTTTTGGTATTAAAGACGGACATAGCCAATCCGAATCGTGAGCTCTCCTATCTCATTTCATTGTCATTTCATTTCATTTGCACTGATCTTTGGACAGTCAAGCGAAATCGGCTCTAATCCTTCCATTCTCATCGCCTAATATCCAGTGGTTGGTATAAATGTAATGAAATAGTTTATGTCACTGCAGACAAAATGAAAAATATGTGGTCTGTGACACAGTACAACATTTCTATGAAATCATAGCCACTTGACATACTATTTTATATATTGCATATATTACATATAATTAATAAAAGGGAGTCTGACTTTCCTTAGCAACCATGCAGCTGTCACTTGACTTCATTTCCCCGGCGCGCGACATCACCGACGCGACACATGTACAGCACTGCACACCAGCACTTTACACGCACGACAGCTTTGCATAATCATAATGTCCACAATGGCCTGCACCACTTTTCCTTTTGGTTTTTGTGCGGCACTGTTGACTGTAGGTCATCTTGGGTCAGCTGGCCTGATCGGCGAGAATGAGAGCTTCTTTATCAGCCTTTGATTAAAAATTTCTCGTTTCTTCAATGAAAATGTCTCTTGTAAATGGCGCGTGAAGGATTATGGGGGTAAAGCTCGCCCCAGTCTCTCTAGCCTGCGTAGCAGGCGCCACAGTGCTGTTTGGTCCGAGCAGCCTGCGATGCAAACAAACTAAATAAGGGTTTCGTATTCCTCGCGGCCAGCTGCACGCAGGCTAAGCCGCTCGTAACCAGTCCTCGAGGACTTGGTGGGAACTAAAAGGACTTCGTGGGAAAGCGGACTATACCAGTCCTCCCGAAGCGCCTGCTTGGCAGGCTACAGTCTCTCCGCTCTCCGCGATGTTTCACATAAAAATTGTCAGTCCAAGAAAATCTGATATTTGAACAATATTTTAAATTACTTGTGTTCTGTATGTACAGTCAGAGCAGACCGACCTGCATTTTATATGATCTGACTAAAATTATCTTGGTTGACCACTCTATAAAGCTGTAAATCTGTTGTGTCTGTGGA
>JAOCZQ020543922.1:0-10028 GCA_025434785.2 Epizoanthus fatuus | reverse complement strand
TCTTACAACTGCCTTCTAAGGAGAGAAAAAGATCACAAAGTTCAGCAAATTCAAATAAATGTAATGACTAATGTATATAATTTTGCAAAACTAAACAGTTCATGGTCGGTCGTACATTGTAGAAGAAACACAACAGTTATGCCATCCTCCGTATTCGAGATTGTCTCAGTTTAATTCAATAATATCAATAGGGATTAGCTTAGTTGATATGAAGAAAAATACTTCCCGTAGGGGTGGGGGCTTAATAGAGGCAGGGGGCTTATTAAATTTTGGGCGCCTCAGACTGGGGCTTATTAGAAGTGGGAGGCTGGGGGCTAAATAGAGGAAATACGGTAACTCCGAAAGGCATTGTCGACTGCAGTTTTAGACCAATTGGTAATGCAAGTAGGATACAAGGCCCCCCAGTTCCACTAAACCCTAACACATACAAGCGAACTACAGCAGACCCAGGTTAGCAGCTGATCAACTTCTTCTTTCCTGAAAACTCGATCTCTCTTTGGGGGATATCAAAACCGGCGTACTTTGAATAACAACAAAAATTACTACATGGCTGATCACTCACAGCCTTTAACATACAATATTTAAGTTGGCAAGATCAACCTTCAGGGAAAGTGTGCAAACGGTCTAGTCTCTTTTAACGCGTAAGGTTTCACGGGAGGAGAGCAAGACGCGATAGGAAAAATAAACCACAACAGCCATGTCTAACAAAATCACCAACAACACCATTCCAATAGTCGAGAAAAAGGAATATTGACGCAAATGGTGGGCTGCTTTCAGCTCCTGAAAATCCAGAATCACAGCGCTGATTTGATGGTATGTGGCTATGAAGACAAAAACATGAAACCACTGGTGACTGTGCCCTATGATATCAAACGATTCTGGCTTCAGCCGCTCTGGAAGTTTGGAGGTTTTAACAAATGCAAACATAAAGGTCCAGAAGAACTGCCAGTAATGAAACCAAGCAGATGGGCAGACCTGTGAAGTGGCTAGGCGGTGTAATAACAGTGAGCCTGCAAATACATATGGGACAGCGAAAGCTAACGTGCACATTACACACCTCGTTGCCTCCCATTTATCATCCCTGGACATGCAACAAACTATACAAGACCCCACAGCCATGACAACATTTAAGGGGACGTACAGCTCCTCCAACCATGATCCTTGAAGACTATCAGAGGTGCTGTATGCATGAAATGCCACAGACGATCCAATACTGTAGATACTTATACCCGCATAATCACAGAAAAAACAAATATGGCGGATGGCGACTGACATACAACCAAATGTATGTGCAACGCAGCTGAACAAAGGGAAAGCGCATGCGCCAATCGCAAAGGAGAGGAGCGGCCAGCAGCGCGCATCATGAATGAGGTCAAACTCTTGAGTCCAGAAGAACCAGATGTAGAACAAGAGTGTGAACCAGTGGGTCCAAAAGTTGAGTGTCTCGTTGTGCCACTGAAATACGCTAATAATGCACTGGTAGGCAGACAGGCCCGGTTGGCGGTAGCCGGAGCAAATGTACCAGTCGCGATATTCGTCGGGAACCTATAGGAAAATACACACATTTCAGATCTAATTGCAGTACAAAGCCCAGGAATTATATGGCTTGCGATCGTATGATGCTTTTGAAAACCACAAGCAAACTTAATGATGTTCTTGTACATTTGAAGTACTGATCCGGAAGCACAATAACGGGGGGAGAACTTTCAACTCGTGCATTACGCGAAGTGTAATAGAAAATTTAACTCGCTTGCTCACTCACTCATGCACTCACTCATTCACTACTGCAATTTAAAACTATCCGCGCGTTCATGCTGACCCGTGCGATATCGATCCCTGGTAACGACTGTCAAAGCCTCGTCACCAGGACGTTTGGCATGCACACGGCCCGGCCCTAGGGGCGTGGTTGCAACTGTCATCCACGCATCACACTGGGCTGTAAAAAGTGTTCTTTAATCTTTAATCTTTAATAATGTACTCCTAAATCAGTTAATAACTATACTAGGAGGAGCGGTAAGTGTAGCTTCAACGGATAATTACAAGAAAATAAATAATAAATGTAAATAAGGAGATAATTTAGTAAATATAAGTGAGAATGATAGGACTATGCTAAATACATTGGTTGGGCTTTAAGGGATGGCAGGGCAATAGACTTGAAACTATCTATGCTAACAGGGTTTGTACCTAGGGGAATATTGTTCCAAGCGACAATTGATCTCGGGTAGAATGAGTATCAACACAGACTAGCTTCTCTTTTCCTAGGTTTGCTTTCCATTTCAAAGGACAGCTCTCTTGAATAATCTCTTTCTCCAATCGCTTTTTCAGTCTCCACATGACGAGACATGTGTACAAGTTGGCCGGAAGCCACGCAACAATGCTCCCGGGTCCCATGACCTTGAATGACACTGAAAAAGATTTCCAGTACTCCACAAAGTACAAACCACAAACACAGTTCCTGGCTAGTACAAGTAACGGAGTAAAATACACCAAAAATATCAGCAATCTGAGCTTGAGTTTCTTGTTTGATCCCAAATGATAGTAACTCATGGTAAAATAAATAGGAAATCCTAACCCGGTAAAAACTCCGACTATCAAAAGCAGTTCCGTGTAGATCATGGAAGGTTTACTCATATCAAGGCCAACGGCAAGAATAGAAATTCCGTGGTGTAACCAGATCATTACATCCGGATTCACCGATATGTCAGCTCCAGCACGTAGGTTGATGTGAAAAGTGCGGCTAAGTAGTGGAAGAACTTTTCCCCAGTTTCTCAACAGGTTTTGCATCAGTGGAACCGTGCAAGGTAGCAGCACAGTCATGACAATTCCTTTTGTGATCTGGATACTTCCTTTGTTGACCTTGGCTGCAGAGAGCGTCTTGCCCCGTACAAACCACCTGCTGACAGAGTGTTCTGCAGCTTGGATGGCTTTGCGGAGGACTAAAGGTGCAAGGACAAGCAACAGAATGTCGAAACGGCTTTCTGATGACATTTTCCTGTGAATTCAAGTCTTACTTGATGTTCTTTCCTATCTTTCCGTAACTATAATGAACTGAATTACTAGGCTGCTAATTCGTCCGTTGCGCGCCCGACGTGAGGCGGCTGAATTGGCAGGCTACTAAGATTACGGGGATTTATATTTATTCGTATAACATGTAGTTACATAAATGGTATTTTTAATTAAAAATGTATTTCTTAAAAACAAATTGGCAAAAAATAGAATATATCACGATTTTGATAGGTGATGTTATTATGTTCCAGTAGTAACCATGGCAACCAATTAACAGGCACGTGATTACACAAGAGGGCCGAACAATAGGCCTAATTCGAAGCCACAATAACTATACACTTGGCGTTCAGTGTTACCCTGATCACGATGGATATTTGGGCAAATTAGCCTCCTCCAGGTTGGAATGCACAGCATGTTTAGAGCCAGGGTACAGTGTTCGGGCATGGGCCGGCGGGCGCGCACCAAAGCTAGCTGGACATAAAAACCCAGATTGTTTGGTAGCCCTCCCCTTTTGGGTTGACCGGCCCTCCCGGCCTCGCTTTAATTAATGGTATGCCTCTTACTTCAATGTCTTAGATGACAATAACTGTGTATTTATATCCAGGAGAAAGTCTTTCTTGATCGTGTGACTGAATGTCAGATTTCCTGGTGCGCAACCTCGTCCCCGTCAGTGACATGCGTAAAGTATCAAATGATATCGCGGGCTCAAAATCATCATCGCTCTATTTGTGTTGCTGCCTCGCTGAATCTTTCTAGTTTACCTTTGTGATGTAATTTGCCGTGATTAGAATAGTGGCTCAACAGAACAATCCGAGCTTTAGGTAACTTGTATAAAGATCTTGCAGTTCATATAACTTTATTTTAATCGCTTCAGCAAAACTGAAAACAACGCTGAACTTTCACTCTGTATAAATCAAATAGCTTGTTAATAGAAAGTGGATCAACAAGGAAGCCATCACTGATATGACACGATTTAAATTTTAATGATACGACACTTTGGTCAGTAGTGTTTGCCGGGTAGTTCAGAAAACGTTTGCGATATCCACTCTTGTACTCCCACAACAAATTGTCAAAATACATTTCCGTTGTCGTACTTCAGAGTACGTATTACAACTAAAGCCATTTTGCGCTTTATTAATAGGGTTTTTTTTGCACCGATATTTTGAAAAATGGGCCGGCCTTCTTTTCTTTGCAAAATTAAAAACGTTTGGAAATATAGGTTGCATGGTTTGTATAAGGAACATAAGGATTGTTGTATGCAAGCTGTCCCTCGGCAAAAGCCGGATATATGACGATGTCTTTTATTCATTTGTCAATACCTCGCTGAAGTGCGTTTCTCTGAAACTTCTTTCATATTTCTAAATAATAGATGTACTCGTGGCAGTAAAATGTATTTTTATGTTTGATTTAAACCGAGCAAATGGGCCACATTAGATGGTTTGTCATCGCAGTCTTTTTAACACAGAATCCGGTTAGAGTAGATTAAAACTGCTGTTTTAATCCCATTTACCCTATTATTCAAAACTAGCAGAATTAGAAGAGTTTTGCAAGCCAGTGCCAAACCGCTTGAGGATACCGAAGTATATACGTATATATAATAACCGATAATAAAGACGGTCAGTAAACAGATCAGCATACTACGTGACATGGCAATGTTTTGGCAACATCTTGTCTGTTGCTGAAGCGTGAGCCAAAGTGGGAGACATGCCAACTTTCGGGACGAGGTCAAAACTATGAGCTACTAGACCCAACTTCAGGGGACAGGGGTCCACGCCAGAGTAAAATCCCAACTTCTTGTCCCAGGATATCTTCCAAATCTAGCATGCATCAAAGACATTACAATGCAGCATTACCTGCTGCATCATCCATCTACAAACTACAGCATCTGTAGAACACAGAATGTAATAAAACCTTTATTGATATGCACCTAAACCGTGGACATTTACAAAGTCAACGTGTCCCAACACCGAGGTAGACAGCATTTCTGGTCCTTGTTGAGACCCACAGTTTTGATCTCTCAGTTCCCTTATTTGATAGTTCAGTACAAATTTTTATTTCTCCTTCCGATTCCAACAATTTATATCACCTCGATAGTTGAGAATACGATGGCGTGATAAACAATTTTGAATGCCACTTTAAGCGACACTAAGTATAAGATATTGACCGGTTACTAGCTCCGATATCATGTAACCAGTTTTCTAGCAAGGGTCTAATTTATTATTAACGCCTGTATCTTTGTTTATTTTACAAGAAAGAACGCATTAACTGTAAATAGGAAAGAAAGAAAAAGGAAAGAAAAGAACAAGGACAACCGCCGTATACCCTTTATATGTAAAATGTCCAATGATAAAATTTTATATTCAAACTACAGTCATAAAATGGCATATGTGCGGGTTATTTGCAACTGCACGAAGGTCGAAGAAACTAATAAGAAACAAACCCTGGTGGCTCTGGATGACAGAAAACAATCTGGCTTGATCAAGCGTTGAACTCTATGCTTCCCTGTTTTTAAATAAGCAGGAAATACTGCGTGACATTCTCATAAAACTGTGTTGTGTCATCTGTTACACATGACCATCTGTTACACAGCGGAAATGAAATGTCAATCAGTATCAACAGCATTTGCCAAACTGTGTCAACAAGGAAGGTTGCTTTCACATTTTCTTGTTGTTGTGAATCTCAAAAATAGTTCGAGTCCAATTCGTGCTCGCTTCTTCAATCTTGTAACAACACGATTCATTTCTATAGTCTTAAAAGTGAAATGCAGGGGTGAAATGTTTATTCATTGTTGTTGAGTGAGGAACTCCGATCGCAACTGATATAAATACAACAACATTCAAAACGATGTACGTGCCGAGAATTTTAAATGGCGGTAAATTGAAACGTCGCAAGACGGAGACGAATACTAAATTGCTTTCGTTTTTTTCCACAGCGTCTTTTGACTGAAACTGCTATTATCAGTTCACTGAGGAACAGCAATATAACATGCAGTTCATGTGGGTACTGTTTTGTCTGGTCCTGCTCAACAACGCTCGACGATCGCTAGCTGCCATATACACAGACACATGGGCTATACAGGTGGAAGGAGGAAAGACAGAAGCTGAAAGACTTGCTACAAAATATGGATTCATCAGTGTCGGGAAGGTATGGTAAAACCGATAACACTGTGGAATAGGTGTGTGAGTGATAAAAAAGTGGCCATGCACGAGCGGTGAAGCGTCGAGTCTGAGGATTGTAAGAATGATGTTTAGAACTCAAAATTTTGCTACAAGGTCAAAGCCTATACTTCGTGTAGTTCTTTCATATTTTAGTAGTCTATCGATATTTTTAACGCTGGTTTCAATACAGTGTTATCTTTTCGTTTCGTTGCAATTGTGGATACAGAAATTTCAGCTTGAAAGAGAAAGAAAAACTGACTGACTCGGAGCTACTCGGATCTGTTGTGTCTTTATAATATGTATAGGTCATGGCTGGTTCTTACACCGAAACATCAAAACATGTTCATAAAATTAGCGTGTTAATTGAGGAAAACGAAGTATCCAACACAATGGGAAACTGGCCAGACCCAGAGTTATGCCAGTTGAAGTACGACATCCAAATCATTCTCCTCTTTTTATCGCAAATAATATCCTCGGAGGACTGGAACGTTTAATACCGAGAGTGTCCTGCTCAGTGTTGTAACACCACATTAAACTTCCGGATACCAACGTCTTGAGCACATGCAAATAAGACGGTTGCAACATCAAGTAAAAGCTACCGCGAGAGTGCTTGGAGGACATTTTTACATAGACAGCAAGGTCGAAGTCGTCTGGTTTAGTACTTCCGGTATAGGCCTTATCTAGTCTGTTTGGGTAGTCACAAATACAATTAAAACGAGGTAAAATCGCTTCAGTTAAACCGTGTTTGCCTTTCACAAAAGAAAATTCGAAGGACTTTTTTTAGCAGTTCTCTAGGTGTCTATATTACCCTGCTATAAATCGTTTAGTTCCATTTTTTATCCGCGTATTCATACGCCGTATTCAGCGGACAACGACAACATTCAACAACACACAACCTGACAGCATCTTTATTTCCACGTTTATGATTAAAGATGTTTTTAAGTATTTAAAAGTGGTCGTGCTAGAAATTACCATTTTTGGCCATATCATGTACTTTTGTTCCGAACGCTGAACATAAATCCATTTATATCCAATAGTTTGTTTATGCGAGTCATTAAAACAGAATATAAAACTCGGTGGAGTTGTATATAATTGTACGTCCGTGAAGGTGTAAATTTTATTCAATAACAGAGTGAGAGTATAATTATAAACAGGTAAAGTTGCAGGTCCCACTCAGATATATCACACGTCAAGTTGTAGCTCGTAAAACAGAGATCAGTATTGATCCACAAAGATTCCCATTCTTGTTGATGAAATTGTTTTACCACTGACGCAAACCCTGAACATGTTGTTAAATTTTGATAGTAATACCGACGGAAGTACACACCTGTTCGTTCCTGTCCGTTGCTAAGCACGCTCCTCCAAGTGTCAGGCAGAAATCCGATATTACATTTTCCCTTGATGCTTTGCAAAGGATATTTTTCAATCTGTCTGTTATTCCAAAGTTTAATTCGGTACTGTCACGCTGCAAATCTGGAAAACTCCGTAAACACGCAGCTACCAAAGCCGACCACTATTACCTTCGCAGCAGGAATGCCTCACTCCGACATTCCCGCTATGAAGGGAAAAAAGTAATCTGCCCTAGATGCTATAGTAGCTACGCCAGGAAACGTTTTAAAAGTTACTAATCAGTCAGTGTTTCACCTTTGCAATACTCCAATAGTCCAGAATTTTCTTTAACACTATACTGGCAGTTACTGTCGCAAGTGGAGTGCTGCCGCACTACGTGACTACCGAAAAATATATATCTGCTGGGACTGCTCAAACATAGAGTGATTTTACTTAACCCATGAAATATATCCTCTCTCTAAATCTTTTATTTTCTTTTGTTCGTTTTAGTCTAGTAGACACCGAGTCCTGTTACGGATTGATTCACGGGTTTAGATCACAAAATATCACAAGTCGACAAATTTGTACATATTTCATAAACTCTTTGTTTACTGTTTATCTAAGTTTAAAAGTACAATCGTAGCAATGCGATTGCTTTTAAATTGTGAATCATATAATAATGAAGGGGAAAAAACCAACTCTATATAAGGAAGACTGAACTGAGAACTAGATCAGCTTCAGATCTGTTAGTGTGACAAACCGTTGTTCCAACGGCTCGCTCTCATCCTGTACTCTCATAAAGAATCTATCGCTCTCCACTGACCTCCACATCTGGGTTACAATAATAAATATATCAAATGCCATCAGCTGCAGTTCGGTTCGCGAATTCACACTCAAATTCAAGTGTCGAGTACATTTCCCGGCCTTTTACTCCAATCAAATACTGAAAAGTTTCACCTTCGTCTTTTCATCTTTGTTGCTTGTAGCCAGCTGGTCCCTGTATAGTGCGAATTTCCTTTTCCATCCCTTGCAGGTTAGCGTCAAATTTGTCACTTTAATATCATCTAGTTGCGCTGGCGGGCTTCCAGGCACGTAGCTACCTTTAAGCCAGTGAGCCCGGGCTTACAAGTCGTTCTGTACTTTAATATATCTTTTCCTATAGTTTTGCCTGGAAAAAGCCATTTTCACTCTAAATGTTATAACGGGCTTACAAGCCAAAATGTCTATCTACGCCCCTGGCTTCTATTGTGAAATTCCTCGTAGTCGTTGCGTTGCATGTGATGTTTCAGGCTTCTCTCAGTGTTTTCACTTCTGACACCATGTTTCAATAGGTTCCTTCGGCTATAGAAATAATATATATAAATGCTCATTCAGTGATTCACATGCAGCAGCCAGCTCCCTTCTTTTGTGCAATGGATCTCCTCGCGCCTCGTGGTCCATAACCCCGCGCGGGCGATAACTCGTTCCCAGACCCGACCGAGCGGATCCGGACAAACAGAAGGACACAAACGCTCAATACGAACACGATTAGGAGTCGCTGGCAGCAATAACAGTCTGTTGTTTCTCTCTTTACAGTTGTTTCTTGATACTGTATTCTTATCCGACTAGTTTTAAATTTTAAAATAGCGGGATTTTGTTATCGCTGCCCTAACAGTATATACGTGCTAATTTCCGAGCAGTTTGTTCTAGATTCATTTCGGTTTCCCGTAGTGACAGAAGTGATTGGGCCGCAAGTATTTTGGGAGCCTTAACTGAGCCCAATTTTAATTGATATGTAAAACTTTTTTCAGCATTCAAGACATTATTTTTGAGAGATACTGATGTTATTTTATTCTGCTTGGGAGTAGTGAGCGCACAACTTGTTTCATAATAAGGGGAAAAATAAAGTTAATAAAGTGTGTACACATTCTGTTTGCAGATATTCGGGGATTACTACCTGTTTAGGCACAGTAAGGTTCCCAGAAGATCAAGACGCTCCAGCAGTATTTATCACCTGCAACTTTCCCAAGAGCCAAGTGTAAGTATAATATTATGTTTTATAATATAGTCGCTATCTTAGCTTATCCTCAATTGCCCAATTCCGGGCGCGAACGAAAACACTCTTGAGAAGTCTGTCAAAATTGCCGACAAAAATCGTTTTGAAATCAGTGACTATATTATAAAACAAATAAGCGATGTTTTCCGGGCTTTATATGATTTTAAGGCACCAAAATACATACATACATACATGCCTACATGCCTACATGCCTACATGCCTACATGCATACATACATACATACATACATACATACATACATACATACATACATACATACATATATATACATGAAAGTATACAATGTGCCCTACCGGCTATTACCATTTATGTATATATATATTACAGGTGTTCCCCGCAGGGCGTTTCAGCTACCTGTTCGACAAGTGCGTGGGGTCTGTTAAGTCCCCAGGTAGAACGTCGAGAGACTAGACCAACTGCTTAACATCCGTGTCCACGGGCGATGTGACGAAAGGAAGTCGCACAAATACAACCCTTGT
>JAOCZQ020542851.1:0-10053 GCA_025434785.2 Epizoanthus fatuus | reverse complement strand
CTTCCAATTCTTGTGTCTTCAAAGTACAGTTTAAACTGATTTGTTTCACTGGCAGTTTTAGAAGCCAGTGAAAGGCACTAAAAAGTTGATAAACTAAAATCAGTAAAACATTGCAGCTTTTTGTGGTAAGATAACAAGGAAGAATAGTTCAACGATAATTCACACGCGCGCGAGTAGTCGCGAAAATTCAGAAAAAGACAACCTTGTGCAGTTGTGCGATTTAATACAACATGAGGGAAAGGAAGGGGAAAGAGGGACCGAAATTGAGTCAGCTTTCGATCCTGTTCCGTTCTGGTACGTTGGCAGTCGCGCGCATCCCAAGAAATTTCTAGAACCGACTTGGCTGACTAGTTGCGCGTCCGTCTCAGAACATGAAAATCGTTGGTTCCAATCAGGCCGTGGTAACTTTAATTTTTTTGTTTGTCTTTTCTTCTTGTTCTTGTTCTTCTTTCCCTTGGTTCCTTTTTGTTGTTGTTCGTCTGTGCACTTCATCATAAGCCCTTTCAAGACAAATTTGACTGGGATAGCACAGTGACGTGAAAAATGGTATCATACGGGACTTTCTGAAATGCTAGTATAGCGGGAGAGTTGAAAGAGCCGACAAAAATCTCTTTTTAAATAAATACTGAAATAGAGTTTACGTTAATGTTTTATATCATTATGCTTTTGAAGATAATATGTTCAACCGTTTTTGCACGTAATTTGTGTGAAATAAGCTTCGACATTTTAAGTATAGGGGGAAGAAAAGCTCGGAACTTTATCCTCGTGAGACGCGTGGCTGTGGATGAAACGGACAACAACGGCATTTATACACAACGATCGAGCTTTAGCAGTCACGGAAAGGGCATCTCGATATCTCCTTTGCAGAAAAAAAGTAAAATGCCGGCTCTAGTCGAAATGCTGTTTTTAGGTGTAAAATATCTTGTTTCGTTCTTTCGTTGTTTCGCTGTTTCGCGTTTCGCGTTTCGTGGTTTAGTAACGCCCATGCATAAACATGTAGAACTGATGTAAGCAGTTCTCCCTTTTCTGTGAATTTCGATCACTTCGCCGGTAATCGTTATGGTTGATTCATGCACACTCTAACTGGTGTAAACAGCTTTCTACCGGCCGCGGCGGTAAATTTTCGTTCGCTTCGTAACCCCAATGATTGATTCATATATAACACACTCTAACTGGTGTAAGCAGTTTTCTACGGACCACGCCAGTAAAATTTCGTTCGCTTCGTAACATTCATAATGACTGATTCATGCAGATTCAAAGTAGAGCAAACAGTTTAATGTGCGCCGCGCCAGTAAATTTCCATTCGCTTCGTAACCACACTCTAACTATAGTACTGGTGTAAACAGTTCTCAACGAGCAGCGCCTGTGAATGTTCATTCGCCTCATAAACCACAGTGACTGATTCATGCACACTCAAACTAGTGTAAACAGTTCTCTGAATTTTTGATGGATTCGTAAACTGTAAAGAAAGGCAAAATACCTACAGACGCCGCAGAAAGAACCGCGCACGTGAAAACAGAGTTTCGAGAAAATGATCCAGTCAGATATTAAAGAGTCAGGATATTTTAAAATAAAATAAAAAAGTTAAAAACGCCAATTCTGTGCGTAAATGAATATGATGACAGCAAGCATCGAACAAGTAGTTTACGACATAAGTTGAATTAGTTTTTAGTTTTCGCAGTCTGCTTTTGCTGGTGTTTGTTAAACGCAGTTAATTAAGCGGAGCCGCCTGCCAGTAATTTATCTTCAGGTTTAACTACGCATTGTAGTACTTTCTTTTCTTAAACTCAAAGGTGTCAGACTCAATATCCGGCTCTGGCAAAGGCAGGCATTTCAAAAGACATCTTCGTGAAACTTCGGAAATTGGGCGAGCTACCACGGCTTAACATCACAATAGCATGAATAAATCTGCATTCATCATTGTTGGGGGTCTTCAAAGGTTTGTGACCCATGCCTTAATGTGCCTGAGTAGATATAAAGCGCGCTCTGATTGGTTGAAAGCCATTTCCCATAACTCGATGGAAACCATGGCTGCGTTTATTTAATAAAGGAATAGCAAACATTTCCTATGTATTCCATTGAGTTATGGTAACACTTGTGCAAGTTTGGGAGAACGCCAAACAGTGTGGAAACACTAGCCTGTGAACAGGCTCTTTTTGAGGGAAAACGGCGAAAAAACGAAGAAAATGAATTTTTGGAAGGGAGGGGTCTGGGGCGAGGGAAAGGGGAGGGGAGAGCCTGTAGACATTTTTAATTAAAGTTTATGGCAAAGTGATATGCGATACCAGGATCTGGTATCAGATTGTGATTGGTCCATTGACCTGCCGGTGCCAAATAAGGCATTTGATGCAGATGAACTCGTCACGCAAATGTTTTGCTTTTTTAATACTGCAAGAAACATGGCGGAATCCCTCCCAGAGGATTTGGAAAGTGTTTTTTCTCGTGTTTTGCGCGACATTCCGAGAATCGGTCATTTAAAAGAGCAACAGAAAATTTGTATTAAATCCGTAATTGAAGGACACGATGTCTTGGCAATTCTTCCAACCGGTTATGGTAAAAGTCTGATCTACCAGTTGTTGCCTCGTGTGTTTTGTGCAGTTCGTGGTTTGCGAAGATCTACGGTGGTGGTTGTCTCTCCGCTTGTGTCAATTATGCAGGATCAGATAAAATATCTTACTTCAATTGGAATCAGTGCTGTTAGTATTGGCCTAGGAGACAAAGCTGGAGAGAAAAAAGCCAAGAACGGAGAAGCTGAAATTATATTTGGAAGTCCGGAGAGCTGGCTTGCTCGAGAGTGGGAAGGTGAACTCAAAAAAGGTCAACTTGGAAGGCAAGTCGCCGCGATTGCCATTGACGAAGTCCACTCGGTCACTTCTTGGTAAGCAATTTTGTTGTTGACCTTGAATTATATTCAAAGCGTCTTTGTCTCTGGCTGGCCGTGGCGTGATGGAAGCCTTGCGATCCCATCCACGGTCGACACGGAGAAATAATTATTTTTCGTCCAAAAGAAAGCTTTTATGGATTTTCAAGGTGAATGTTTCTTAAAATTCTGATCCTCGGAATGACCCGTAGGATAAGTAAGAGAAATCACTTTCCAAATTCATGTCAAGTCGTTGGACATTTTTTGTTGGAAGACTCGTGTAGATTGTAGCAACATGTAATTGTAAACTAATAAAGATTAAAGTATTATAATTTACTGTTATATTCAATATTTATATTGGACTTTTCGCATATGTTTATTTTGCTCTGTTCCTGCAGTCATGTGTTTCACTGATTGAACAAGTCCATCGAGTGATGGAAGAGAATTTCCCTGACAAAATTCGCTCTTCAGCAGGTCATTCAGAGCCTTGGGCTTGGGTACACAGACTGCTGTCTTCTGATATAATACACAATCACAATGTTAATGTATATGTTGAATGTTATAACCTTGTTTGCCAGTGCGATCAGCCCTGGCCTTCCTGCAGCATCACTCCATCAGGTCACAATCTGGTTGTACATACACCATTAATATAATCTTCAGATTATGCTTGTGCTAGTTTTTTTATTTTAGAAAATTTTTCCATGAAAAGATGTTGCTTTCTTCCTATTCCCATACAGTGCAGGCCTCCCAAATTACATGGCCAGTGACCCCTATTTTATGTTTTGGTTAACTGACAATAAAAATGCAATTGTTAAAATATATATAAAAATTGATTTGAAACGAAAAATAATCATTATAGTAAAATAAATATTTGTTTTTGCACCTTTTATGTGAATAATATAACACTGTTTATTGTTTACTTCAAACATAACCAGCATATGGCTTAGTGGTCGGTGTCAGTATAACTTCATTAAAGTTTTGCTTAATTTTAGGGGGTATGCACAGTCTGGAAAAAGAAAAAAAGCAAAGGAGCCGTTCAGAGAGGCATTTGCCAGAGTTAAAGATCTTAGGTCTTTGTTACCTGGGGTCCCAATTGTAGCACTCACAGCCAGTATCACAGAAAAAGAAAGGCCCACTCTAATTAAATCTTGTGCAATGCGGAACCCAAAGGTTGTGAGTGTATGTCCAAATAGGGATAACATTCGCTTAGAATTTGTTTTTCTTGACCATGAGCGAGATGCTCTTGCATGTTTTAAATGGCTGGTAGACCTGATTGTGACAAAGCAAGAAGAAACACCTCAGACAATCATATTTGTGCAAAGTTTCAATGACATTGCTAGTGTACTGAGTTACCTTCTTGTCAATTTGAAAGAGAAAGCCTTTGTCCAGCAGGCAGATGAGAAGAAGAGTTGTCTGATTGGCATTTATCATGCCAAGACATGGGAGAAAGACAAAGAAAATATTGAATTGGATTTTAAAGAAGGTGGCATGAAAAGAGTTGTTATTGCTACTTGTGCCCTGGGAATGGGGGTAAATTTCCCCAGTGTACAGTATGTGTTGCATTATGGCCCCCCCCCGCTCTGCTTGTGACTTGATGCAACAGGCTGGAAGAGCTGGTCGCAATGGCAAACAAGCTTACAGCATTGTCTATTATACCAGACGACAGCAGTCTATGTGTGACAAGGCTGTAAAAGATGTGATAGAGAGTGAATCATGTCAGAGGGAAGTCCTCTTCCATCACTTCGATAGAGATGTCCAGTCACTGCAACCACCACATGACTGCTGTACCAACTGTCGAGTAGAGTGTAAGTGTGCAGGCCAGTCTTGTGAAGACCGTCAAGCTTATGACCCTGCACCAACTGATGCACATGTAGCACATGCTGATGAGCACTCAAGGGAGCTAAATGAAAAGGACAAACAGGAATTGAGAATTGCCATAAAAGGGCTACAGACAGATTATAACACCAGTTCATTTTCAATGTTTTCCTTGGAGAGCACCCATGGTTTCAGCGAACAACTGATCAATGACATTGTTGAACAAGCTCCAAATATTTTTTCATCCTCTTATTTAACTGACAACTTAGCAATTTATTCTGCAAAACAAATTGTAGATGTCCTGGAAATTTTCCAGGAACTGTTTGAGGACATCGACAGTTATGAAGAAGAGATGAAGCAACTTCTTTCTGTTCATGCTCACATCATCGATATCCATCATGAATGCAACATAAACTTGGTCCTGTCAGGTGAATTAGACGTTATGATGGATGAAGCTTACTGCGAATCTACATGTAGTCTACCAGAAATGAACATAGATTTTTAAATCCATTTAGACCTGAGCTTGAATAACTTAAGTGGGCTGGATTTCAGTATAAGATATATAATAATTTATTACACAGTTAATTACTGTCTGGGATGGAGTATTGAACCAGACTATGGAGAAAACGATAACATTATGTGAAAATGTTGATTCAAATTATGTAAATTGCCATTTCTTTGTCTTACGTTTGGCAAGGAGCTTTAAAATGACAATCATGTACATGTTTCAGTTTGTATTTACTGGACCTGTTCTAGTAGACCTGTTCAGTTGGTACATTCTGACAATGAGGCAAAACATTTCCCTAATCAGTTAGAATTGAGGTGAATACAGTCAGTTGCCCTATGTAAGATTGTTGATTGTTTTCTCTGTAATGGAACAGGAAAATAAGTTCATCAATACAAAGTAACTTTAGAGCCTCGTGCACTTTATACTGGTCATTAGCAAGCTGGTCCTGAAATCTTGCAATCCTTTCAAAGTGCTCTGTCAGTAGCTTATTGAAATGTTGGTTCAGAATGCTATGATTGTTCTAGTTTGTGTCCTTAACCTTCAATTGTATAATGCTTTGAAATTGTTTGAAGTTAGTACTTTAAAGCAGTTACCCTGAAGAAGTTCTAGCCATCTGTGTCTCTGAAAACAATAGACTGCAATACCAAGAAAAGTCATTTTAAAGCATTGTTAGCAAGGATACACTTACCAGAGCAGCTGATAGCTTGTTGTGAAAGCTGGTCTGCCTTTTTAACTGTTGTTGTGTCATATAAATCATAACACAACCAGAGGTATCTGTTCAGTAAATGTAAATATTGATGTGTGAACATATATAAGTGTTGTGATGAAATTTGGGTTACTGTAGGTTTATTGACGTTTCAGACAAACATTTGAACCTTCACTTCTAAATGAACCAATAATTAACCAAATGTTATATAAAATATACATCTCTTCCCAACATATTCATGGTTGAAGATCTATAAGTAGAAATTCTCGAAACAGAAAGCAAGCACAAATTAAACAGCATTTTTATTCCACTTTTAATAATTTTTGTTGTTTCAAATCGTGACTGATGATTTAAAAAAAGTACTCAAAGAATGGTGTCTTTTGAAAATAAATTAAATATGCTAATTCCTGATGACAATCAGTAAAAACTTTGAAGGGAAGTTGAATGAGTGAAGGTTTCAAGGTTCATCCCAGCCACACTAATACATGTGCATGAAGTTTCTCTGTAGATGCTAGCACTTCTACAATTTGTCAAATAGTCTGACAGACTTTGCCAGAGTACTGGTAGTTGACTACTAGTCGCTTCTAGACATTTAGCAGATTCACTGTCATTTGTGTTCAATTCAGTTTCCATTTGTTGAGTTACTTGTAACTAGTAATAATAAATCAAGTTCTCTGTTTGCTATGAAACAGTTCCACCGCTATTGTTCGTTGTTGAGGTAAATATACATTGCACATAAATTATGCAAATATCATCAATTCTGTTGCCAGTTATTACTATTATTAATTACAAATTTGCCATTATGGAGATGTACAGTATATAGTTGAAGTACAATTTGGATTTTTCAGTAATCTTGCTTTATAATGTTTCAAATATAGCTGCTTTCCATCCAGTTTAATTTTCACTTGAAGTACATTGCTTGCCAGACATCTTTTAGTCTGGTTGCCCAAGAAAAGAAGTCTCTGAAGTCAAGTTTGTGAAGCAAATTCCTGTTAAACTTTTTGAATGTAATGTACTGCCTTCCTGGCTGAAAATCAAACACTTTCTCTTTATTAAGATCTTCCACAATGGCAATAACAGTGTCTGTCAAGGCTTTTGAGCTGTGATGTCCTGTACCAAGACCAGTGTTACAATCTGATGAAACAGATAAAATAATTTCTTCAATGCCTTCCAATGATTTGGCAATTCTTTCAGCACTAGTTTCATTTATGTTTGCTCCAAGCTGACCAAGCTGAACCTTGAGCAACTTGTTTAGATGCTCCATACGAAGATCCAAAGGAATGTTTCCACCAGGCTTTCCAGAGCTGTTGAAGAAGCGGTTTTGAAGCAGTTCGTATGCCAACCCATCCGGTAAGATTGCATAAAGCTTTGCAAGAAACAGGAAAACAACATAGGAGTATTTCACCCTGCGGCTTTTGTACAATACTGGCAATGCCAGTTTAATGCACAATAAAAGCCTGTTTGCATCACCTTCTTTCACTGCATCAGTCAGAAGGGATATCAAGAGACCCATTGTCAGACGGGCACAGTGGTAGTTTTGCTTGTAATCTTCCAGTGGCGAACTTGTTTCTGTTTCTTCTTCTCGTCTCTGTGGCTCTTGGTCACTGTGCTCCTTTCTCTCATGCCTGCAAGTGAAAGCAGTACCAGTATGTTGTGTTTGTTTAGCAAGACATGATATGTGGAGTGTTATTTTTTACTTTATTTATATGATAGGTACATTAATTACATAGAATCAGGTTACATGGTTTGCAACCTAGAAAGAGTACATGACTGTACATATAATTTGTATGGCTTATTCCCAAAATTAATTTTTGTACATCGGACATTCATTATGAACATTGACCTTGATACCAAATGAAATACTGGAATGATATTTGTCTAAATATATCAGGGGATAGGAGGAGGGGCATGGTTTTCGCTTTGACTATACTAAGGACATGGTTATTATTCTAACATATAAACATATGAAAGTATAATTAAAACCACCAAAAATGTTTTATTTTATTTTATTTTACCCTTCCCTCTCAGGAGGGGATAGTTGATGTGACACCCACCCCCAACTTTTATGATGATGATTCACTTTGACACTATTTCATTCAGAAAGTTGTAGACTGATAAGTTAATTAATGATTCTGCATCATCCGAGGTAACACAAAATTGGCAGTCTGATAAAAAAGTTTGAAATTTGAGTCGCATCAAGCCCCTCCAGAGAGAGGGTTAACTATTGGACTGGCCCTTAGGGTGTCCTCGATCGACCACATTCCGGAATAAAAAATTAGGGAAACATTTATTTTTAGAAATAATTATACAAAATGCAACTACAAGTTACAACTACAGCTCATTTTAATTCGTAAAATTTCAAAATAATCATTTTATTGCTTATGGTTTGTGGGGATATTTTGAATTATTCCCAAACATATTCCTATTCCAGAATATGTGCAATCGAACAATGCACCCTAAGACTGTCAAACAGTACCAGTTCTTGAAACATCTTTTGGGCCAATTTTTCTCACCTGTTCCTTCCTGGTTTGGATTTGTATGTTTTTCCACATGCAAACCTGCATTTGTAATAGCCAAACTCATCTCTTTCATCTGACACATCAGTTACTTCAACAGCTTCAACTTGCCTGTGCTGTGTTCTCTCATGACTGGTTGGGAAAAGAAGTAAAGCAACTTATTAAAAAATATTTAGGTTTGAGGCAAGGGAACAACTGAATAGAAACTAGCTCATGCGGAGAGGCTGTATTTGTGATATTTTATGTCATTGGCAGCTGTTAAAAGTTGTACTACTACATAGTTGCACACAGGATTTGTACGCATGCATAAATTATATAGATATATACATAGCGAGTGTCCGTTCGAGACACTGTAATACTTATCAGACAATAAATTATTGATATGTGTATATACATAGTTACACAGCAGTCCACTGCTATTCCAACCCCATTATCTGATTCTCATCATCTCGAACAGAAACCGGTTTTCCATGGCCACTGCAATTTACTATCCTAACGTTCATCTTGAACTCTGTAGCACTATAAGGCTCAACAATTATTTATTTACCGGTTGTATATTACCACCTGAAACTGTGCACCCTTGATAGAATGGTGGCTGGCTAATAACTAAATATTTTGTTAATTTACTTCATTACTTGTTTTAACTGATCCTAATCTAGTAAAATCAAATGGAAACTAACTAGTATTTAAAATAACATTGTTTCAATATTTATTTTCAGGAATGTCTTATTTGTCTATCTGTACAATTCACACATCATGTTTTCCATTTTACTTAAACTTACTTGACTCGAATAGAATGATGTTGAAACTTTTGGCCACATTCTCGACAAGGATATCCATTTCTATCTAACTGTTCAAGATCTGCTACAGCACACACCAGTTCACCAAGATTTTTTGTCATCCCTCCATACACATAGTAGTCCAAGAATAGGCGAATTTCATCAGACAGCCACTTTGTTGTTTTCTCTTTCCCCCAACTTTCCAGTACAGACTTTGTGGGAGGAAGCCGTTTTTGAGGGATACCTGTCATCAGTACATTTGGCAGCATTTAAGAAAAGGAATTTATGACAATAATTTATTGACAAGGATGTTCAACAATTCAGATTTTATCGGGGTATCCCGATTTGACTTTGACATATTCAGAAAAAACATTTATAAAGAAATGCATGAATTTATCCTTATATTTCCAGTACAATACCCAAAAATATATGGTCTGTAGGTTTGGCAATGATATTCCTGTGTAATATTTTAATATGGCACAACACACATGAGCAGGATTTGCAGGAATATGTATGCACCAATTAACATCATTGCACTAAACTCCAAAGTTATTGGCAAACACCAATTTCCAGTGTAACACATCTAACTTTGCTATGGATCCAAGTTACACTCACTTTTAGAGATTTATCAAGCCAAAATATGATAATTGGGGCAAATTTGGTGATTTTCACAACTTGCCAGTGGGATACCAGGGCCGTAGCAAGGGAAAAAATCATTGGGGGGGGGCCAACCGTGGCAGCCTCAAGTATATTTGTAGGAAGGAGTACGAGCGCCAAAGGCGCAAGTTCCTAGGGGGGTCGGGTGGCATGCCCCCCCGGAAATGTTTTAAATATAGGGTCTCTGAAATAGCATTTCCTGCCCTCTAAGA
>JAOCZQ020541836.1:0-10078 GCA_025434785.2 Epizoanthus fatuus | reverse complement strand
GGCTCGACTTGGTGTTCTTGCTCTAAATGTACCCAGAACAACAGTTCCATTTTCGAGTTTTCTTGATCCTGTCACTTTTACAAAGACTTAAATAAGCACCACCTTCGAATAAGCGCCCACTTCAAATAAGCGGCCACCTTCAAGGTCCCAAAATTAAATAAGTGCCCAGGGTGCTCATTTGAATAAATATATAATGTTAATTTACTTTGTTTCTTTCATGCAGATCTGAAGTTTATGGAAGAATGCCGATCAAGAGTCCCAGTGCAGTTCCAGAAAAGACATGACATGTATAACAGTGCTTATGTGTATCGTTGAGCAGTTGGTGGTTGTCAAGAAATTGCAAGGGAGTGAAATGGATGAGGAATGGATGGGAAAGAGGGTGAGGGGAGGAAAATGAGACGAAAGGGAGGGAAGGCACGGCCGAAAGAAAGAGAAATGGGGAAGGTGCCTAGCGAATGGTGGGAGGGAGGGATTCGTTGCCAATGCATCTCCCTCTTTATCCTCCACTCTCCCTCATTTTCTCTTTGCTTTTCATTTTCCTTGCCTTTCCCAGTTACTGGGAGTGGGTCAGTGTGCAACAGCGGTGAACCTTTGATTTGGAAACTTCTGCTTGAATTGAGGAAGACTTGGGCTTAAATGATGCGAATGTGAACGCGAATTTTAACAGTTGTCAACAAACAGATACACAAAAAACCTAAAAGATTTTAACTATTTAGTTTCTAGAATGCAGTCAGTATGACTGGGTGTAGATGGAAATAAACTATGAACAAAATAAAGAGAGTTATTAAAAATTGGTTTGAAAATCTTGGATAGATAGTTGAGCTGCTTTGATGACCTACTTCCTCCCGAACACTGATTTCTGTTGAAAAAGAGGATAGTGAACCAACAGCGCCCTCCCCTCCCCCCACAAGACTTATTGCCTTATTCCCAGCTTTTGTCTTAATCAGTTGATATACAGGCCCCGTCCGGATACGGATTTATTTGAAAACGCAACTTTTCGAAAACGTATCCGTGGACAGGCATCGTTTTCATTTGAAAACGCAATTTTAATTTTTCCTTTTTCCCCGTCCACACGACAACGATTTCAATTTCACCAATTCTATTGTCAGCGTTTTCAAAAGTTTTCCCTTCCACACGGAGACGATAGGATTGCGTTTACAAATAATTAAACTTTCGCACCCGTTTTAGAAAACTTCCGTTTTCGGTGAAATCGTTGTCGTGTGGACGGGACATGAAAACGCAAAATAATAAATGAGTGAAAACATTACGTCAAGATGCGGGAAAAAGATTATCTGTTGTCATGCCAAAATGTCTGCTTCTTGTGAGATAAGGAATCGGCCTCATTCCTCGGCAGGGTAACCCTCGCTTCATATTGAGAGGGTATTTATGCCTCGTTAGACAAGTCTCGTTCTCTCTTTCATACAAGCCAAGTCAATCAGCTAATGTCGAGAAGCAATAGTGCGCTGGCCAGTATGAGCCACCAATCACACCCCGATTGCATGCAGCTTTCGAGAGCTTTTGATTCCCAGTTCACGAACTAGTTACGAATGGTTCCCGAATGATGTAACATAGCGGAAAAAAGCTTTGCTGGCCTCCCACATTAGGGACACCTATAGCTATGGGTTGTTAAGCTCAATATTTTGCATGCAAGCTCTATTGGTGGCTATAAGAACAAAATATCAAATACCAGAAATATTTCGTGAATACGTTTCACAGATATAAGGCCCTGTATACTTTGGGAAATGTGATATTTTGATCAGCAGAAAAACTAACCTTCTCGTAAATATCTCCGAGTGGCTTTATAACATTAAATTCGATAATATTTTGGCACGAGTTTTGTACAACGGCAACCGAAGTAAAACACTTACAGTTTGACGTACTATTTCCGGTTAATGAAAAAAAATGATGAAAAAGCAGCATTGGGGTTTTTCTGCTATGTCATGTAATGTAATAGACGCCAAATATTGTCATTTTTGCTTTTCTATTTGATATGTCCACAAGCACTCACATAAAACTATTGTGATAATACTTGTCAAATCATTAAACGCCGAAAACATTATAGCTAGCTGAGTCCGAACCGTAAATTGAATCAGGGAGATTTAATATTCTGATCTATTCTTCTTCCAAAAACGAAAAGATAAAGAAAAGAGGCATTCCTCTTATTACCCTTTCTTGCTGACAATCATCCTTCCCACAAGCAATATTGACACGAACCCGGGGAACCTTGCATGACATCCAAAATTTATAGCTTTGAAGAACGTGGTTCAACAAACAAAACCAAGACTTCAAAATAAATATGTTTGGGGTGGGTAACTCCTTCTTTATGTTATGTAAATTTTGGCGCCAAAATGGCAGCCCAGTTTAGTGCTCTTCGCTTTTTTAGTGTTTTGTGCTTCTTATCGTCTTTGATGTTTATTTTGATTGTCCCTGTTAATCAAGTTCCACCAGCTAATCTTATAGGATCAACTTTCTCTGCTGTCAAACTCAATGCAATGCTAAAACGTCGAGGTCAATGTCCGAAGCGACCGATTGCAGGCTGGTGTAAACATGGCCACACTTGTTTGTATCTGCCTTACAGGATCGACTTAACCATCTACATGGACATTGCAAAGAATCCGGGACCCATTATCAATCTACAAACTGGTTACTATCAAGATCTTCACACGGCAAACTCGTTACGTACTAACTTTGGACTTGCTGCTTCGTTGAATCACAGATTGCACTGTCGCAATGCTACAATGAATAATCATGACCTGATGATGTTGCCATACAACTCAAGAAGCTGTTTTGTCCATTCCGCCCAATTGCAAACTACTAATAGCCTTCACTTTATCTACTCAAGGCGCTGTCATGGAAGAACTAGACAGCGAAAGTATCGCGGTTGTCGCGCTGGGAGAAAGGTTAAGGAAAGATATTTGAAACGGCAAAGTATTCGATCGATTCCTGTACTGACGACTTCTGTTACTCGCATGTATAAATTACATGTTCATGGAACTGTGTCCAGAAATAACAACAATCTCATTTCCATCAAGCGTCAACCGTTACAACCCAGTATAGTGCTTAACAGAGCCAAAGCCATGGAATTTTCCGTCTTGAACACGAGATCTGTCAGGAACAAATCGCTACCCGTCAAGGATTTAATTGTTGATCGTGACATTGACATATTAGCGCTAACTGAAACTTGGCTAAGCTCTAGTGACTTTGATAATCAAATCTCACGCGACATCTGTCCTACGGGTTATGAGTTTTACAGTGTCCCTAGAGGGTGCAGAGGTGGTGGTGTCGCGCTGGTCTACAAGAATCTGCTGAGGTTTCAAAAGCAATCTTGCATCAAGACCAAGTTTAAATCATTTGAGTATACGGATCTTTTAATGAAGCATTCGTCCTCTAGTTTGCGTGTCGTTATCGTCTATCGACCACCGCCTTCCAAGTCTAACAAGAGCTCTCTCCCTTTGTTCTTCGAAGAATTCGCAAGACTTCTGGAGGATCTTGCTACTGCTTCAGGCTCATTGCTGATGGCTGGGGACTTCAACTTTCACGTTGAAGATAATCACGATTCTGCTGCCTCACGATTTCTAAACCTGCTTGAGGCATTTAACCTTAAACAGCACATCTCGGAACCAACACATAAGAGCGGTCACACACTTGACTTAATTATTACCAGAGTCGAGGAAGATGTGGCCAGTAATTTCACGGTGTTTGATCCTGCAATATCTGATCACTCTGCTGTTTGCTGCACGTTGTCTCTTCCAAAGACCGGTTTTGAGAGAAAGGAGGTCTGCTATCGCAAACTCAAGTCGATTGATATGGGTCTACTGCGTCGTGATATTGAGAACTCTCCCCTGGCAGATCCTGATAGTGTGAGTGGCGATTTATACGATCTCACCCGCCGGTACAACACGGTTCTGTCTGAGCTGCTGGATAAGCACGCGCCGTTAAAGAAGCGCATGATTACGCTGCGTCCAGCTGCGCCTTGGTACACCGATGCGATCAGAGTTGAGAAAAGGAAAAGACGCAAGCTTGAGCGCCGTTGGCGAGCATCTGGGCTCACTGTGCATCGCGAACTTTATGTTGATCAATGTAATATGGTCAATAAGTGTATTTTCGATGCCAAAATGGGCTATTACTCGGCGCTTATTGAGGAAAATGATTCTGATCCCAAGAGTCTGTTCTCTAATTTCGATAAGGTGCTTCATCGGAAAGCTGAGAGGAAATTACCTCACTCTGATGATGACGAATCACTTGCAAACGCATTTGCTGACTTTTTTACTGACAAGATTTCAATTATACGGGAGGAATTGCAGCAGAAAAAGAACACTGTCGATGATAATCTCCCTGAGCCTCCACCCTACTCTGGCGTCAAGTTTTGTGAGTTTGAGCCTGTTACAACTGAGGAACTGTCTGATCTCATTAGTGCTTCACGCCTCAAGTCTTGCGCCCTTGATCCCATTCCTGCATCGGTTTTAAAGGGTTGCATGGACTTGCTGTTGCCGTTCGTCACAAAAGTTGTGAACCTCTCACTTGAACATGGTGTGATGCCTGAAGAGATGAAGGAGGCTTTGCTTAAACCGCTCCTCAAGAAGGCATCCCTGGATTACGAGGTTTTTAAGAATCACAGACCAGTATCGAACTTGATGTTCCTATCCAAATCTTGTGAAAAAGTTGTTGCATCCCAGCTCAACCATCATCTTCGTGACAACAATCTGGAAGAACGCTTTCAGTCTGCGTACAAGGCTGGCCATAGTACTGAGTCTGCGCTGATCAGAGTCCAGAATGATGTTCTTTGCGCCATAGATGAGGACAGGTGTGTAATTCTGCTGTTACTAGATCTTTCAGCGGCCTTTGATACGGTTAACCACCAGATACTTTTGTCAAGGCTCTCTAACTGCTTCGGGATCGAGGGGACGGTGCATGCATGGTTCCAGTCATATCTCTGTGGTCGAAGGCAGTTCGTGTGCATTGGGAACGCAAGATCCTCTAGCCGTCCACTAGCCTGTGGCGTACCACAGGGGTCTGTTCTTGGACCGATCCTCTATCTGTTATATACTGCCCCTCTTGGTGACATAATGCGTCGTCATGGTATTTCATACCACATGTATGCCGATGACAAGCAGATATACTTGACCTTCAAGTCATCCGTGCTGGGAGATATGGAGCTGTCCCGTGAAAGGGTTGAAGCTTGCGTACGTGATATGTGTCAATGGATGTTGCAAAACGACGTGATGTTGAATAGTGACAAAACAGAGCTTCTGATTCTACACTCAAAACATCGCCCACAGCCATCGCTGGAATCTGTTTTTGTCGGGGACTTTCCAGTTACTCCAACTCAATCTGCGCGGAACATTGGTGTTGTATTTGACAACACCATGAACCTCGACAAGCACATCAACGGGATCTGCAAGTCTGCATTCTACCACATTAGGAACATCGCTCATGTTCGCAGATATCTTAGCATCGAATCTACTAAGACCCTCGTTCACGCGTTCGTTACGTCTCGAATTGACAGTTGTAATGCCCTTCTGTATGGCCTGCCTAGCTACTTACTTCAGCGGCTACAGTATGTGCTTAATTCGGCTGCAAGGCTTATATCTTTGTCGCGTAAGGCGGATCATATTACGCCTCTGCTTATTGATTTGCACTGGCTCCCTGTGGAGCAACGCATCAACTTTAAGATTTTATTGTTTACATATAAGATTATCAATGGTTTAGCGCCTTCATATCTTAGCGACCTGCTTATTCCCTATGCTCCAAGGAGAGCTCTCAGATCTGCAGACAAGTTGCTACTTTATCAGCCATCATATCACCTAAAATCATATGGTTTCAGATCATTCTCGGTTTGTGCTCCAACTTTATGGAACAAACTACCAATGGATATTAAATGTAGCTCAACCGTTGAAATTTTTAAGAACAAACTCAAGACACATCTTTTTAGATTAGCTTATTATTAATTTTTAACCAATTTTTAGATATATTTAATTAGTTAGTTTTATAACTCTGTAAATTTTTAATTAGTTAGTCTTATGGATAATTTCCGTAAATTTAGTTAGTTTTATTATTCATACCGTGTTAAGCGTATTTGGGCATTTTGGGAAAATGCGCTATATTAAGACTATTATTATTATTAGTATTATTGTACTGTACTGTAACGAAGCCCAGCGGAGCGAGGCAGCTTACTAATCGTGTATTATCGAGATTTCCTTCCGTCTTTCCATCCAACCCTGTTTCCAGGGCCATCCGAGCGCCAAGATCCATCATATGACACAATACATGAAATACGGAAATATCCACAATGGCGGATTCGCCTATAGAATAGTGCTTGATTGTTGACTCTCTTTATAGACGTCTCTTAGTCATTTGGCACTTCTAAAATGTTAAAAGTATGGTTATTGAGGCAATTATCATAACAACTGACATGCAAATTCGGAATCTGGAGTCGTCTTGGAGTGGAAGACCAAAACAAACGGATTCAAAATTATACTCGATCGAGACGAGTGCAACTCACTGCGCAGACAGAAAATGAATATATTCAGTGACATTGCACGAGCGTTGAGTAGGAAAAACAAGGTTTAAAGCGGCTGTACACCCATATTTAAACTAAAACACAAGATACAAATAAAGAGAGGTTGGAAACATGTTCATTTTATTTTTGTCACATATGGCAAAGTTCATTGTGAAAAGTCAAGTTGTCATTTGCTGTTTTCCAAATTTATGCGGCAGTATTTCACTAACCATTGGTTATTACTAGTATATAACAACAAACACACGACATTGTATAGCATATAATATACTTAATTACTGTAGTGCCTTCTGGATGGCATCTTTAGTTTTAAAAAGCGGTTTTACTGCTGTCCGGCGATCGCTGACATGATTAGAACATGATTATATAGTTGTTGACTGGCGGTGTCTGTGGAACATGAGTTTTTGCTCACCCGAAGGAACTAATGTTCTCGCTTTCTGATTGGTTGAAAGCCACTGTCAATAAGAGTACATACCATAAACGCGCCATCACTGTACGCGTCACCACTGCAGGTCGTCACCACTGCAGGTCAAGGTCACCACTGTACGCGCGCACTTAAATGGTTTCCCAAGCTAAATGTATCTCTCATAAATACCCTGTACGCTTGACTATTTCAGTTTCTTATTGTAAAAACAACTTTTTGATAGGTTTCTCTGGTACGTACTCTTATAGACCACGTTGTTCGTCATGTCGATGGTGAATCACGCGGTCTATGGAGAGTACATAGCACGGAAACCTCGCCTATCGTAAGTTTGTTAACTTTACCATAATTGGTATGTACTTATCTCTTGATATAAAAGTTGAACTCGTGTTGTAGTATCACATGTCCATGGCGTTTGTCCCCTCCAAACAGTGGGTCTATTTCAGTGAATGTGCTGTCCTCTATCCCCAGATACCAGCTGATGTTAGACTGCTGGCAGGAGAACCCGGATGCTCGCCCGAGTTTTACGTCACTGAAATATGCCATTAAAGATATGGAACAATACCACGCGGTAGGTACACGTAACAAATTATCTCTTCTGCTCCTTGTAAAAGTGAATTTCCTTTCTCATAATAAACCGGCCACAAGAGGTACTCTGTCGGTTACGTGGACAACTAATAAGTGACCGAAGTAAGATTTCACCGCTCGTTACACCCCCCTGTCACCCGTGCAACAGCTATTAAGGACCTTGCGCAGTTAAGACGGCAACGGCTACAACGACGGTTACTGAAATTTTACTTTCCCATTTTGTATCATTCATTCGTTTTGTTGTTCCTTATGTGAGGTAGTGCGAATTGTAGTAACTAGATTCCCTAGTTTTTAAGCCAAGCTAATGACGGGACAATTTATATTTCCACGTTCATATTTGCTTTTCACGTTGTATTTCTGGCCCCGGTTGTTCAAAGAATGGATAACGCTATCCAGCAAATAAATCCTTATACAGTGGATAAAATAAGCCAAACAGTTAACATTTATCGGCTGGATAGCGCTATCCACTCTTTGAACAACTGGGGCCTGAAGAATACGGTGGAAAGGTGGTCATCTTGGTGTATTCTCACGAACACGTTATTTTATTCTGTAAGTAAACCTATTCTATTGTGCAGGCTGCGTAAGGTCCCTAATAATAGAACATTTACAGATGAATTACTAGGGGGAGTCCCATCATACTTAAAGTTATTCCCAGGGTTTCTAAAGTAAGTTTCGAATACGTAAACTTTTTATGTTCTATCTAACAAAAATACGCACGAGACGCGAGCAAACTGAAATAGAAACACTTTTCTGCTTGTCACTGGTTTTCACTGTAATGGTCCGTGGAATGCTTACCTGGTCTTAATATAAATATTATAATATAAATAATATAAATATTATTATCATATTGTTATTATCCATTACACTGATTTCTGCTTTGATCAACAATAGTGCAGTTATTCTTACTGTTGGTCATGGTGGTAGCAAATATAATATTTTTTGATATTTTGTGTCCCTATTTTTCCCCACCAAACTATTTTGGAAGTTCGGGGTTCTAAAATCGTATATACAACAAAGTGACGTATGAGATGGCATGCCCTGTGGCGTGTAAGATGGTGTATATTAACTTGGATCTCCTGCGCGCGCGGACGAAACACTGAAATGTCTGTCAAAAGGGCTCACAAAGACCGTTTTGAAATCAGTGAACTACACTATAAAACAAATAAGCGATGCTTTCCTTCAGAACATTGCTCGAGCACCAGTAAAAATCTTTAACTTCGCTTCGGGCTTTCACTTCTGCTGCACGTGCAATGAGGTAACGCCACTTTGGTACTTTAACCCTCGAACGGTCAAGGGGGGAGGGGGGCAATCAGACCTCCCCAAAGGGTTTTTGAGCTAACATTTTTGTCTTTAAAGCAATTGCCACGAAACTTTCTGTGGCTGTCGCCTAATAAACAAGACATCGTTTGACACTAATTAGATGACGTTAGCTTTCATAATTTATGCAAAATAAATTATGCAAATTAGAACTTGCTTCAGAATATTGCAACATTTTGTAAAAATTAGTGTTTTTGACTAAGAATTTTAGGTGTATATCATATATTTTGTTAGTTTTGCTTAGCTCTTTCTATTTGGTTTGCTAAGAATTGGTCAGTATTTCAAGATGGCGGACGTTTATTTTGAAATGCTGTCACCATAGCAACACTAATTAAGCAATGCATGATTGTTACCTATGAAAACTATTAGCTAGGTCTAAGCCAACTGCATGCCGAATACCAAGTCTTTATTTTCATCCATATAGAAAATATTGGGTGGGGGCTCCAATTGACCCCCCGGGCTTATATGGTTAAAATCCTATAATACCCGGGAAACACCGCTTTATTGCTTCAATATATCTTACAATCTCTTTATAATTACAAGTTTCACACATCATAATGTGAACAACAAATTTAACATACACGAGTGTTTAGAAGGAAGAACAAAATTGAAATGAAAGATTTGCACCATATATCAGCATAATGCCAAAGCAAGGTCTAAGTTCGAGGTATAAGGATTAACTAAAAATAATGACCAGTTTTGTAAATTTATCCATTTGCCGGTAGTTCTTAATTGAAATATATTTTTTTATTTGATAAATCTTTTTCATCTTATTTAAAATGCCGAAGAAAGGGATTTGTTTCCCGATATCTTGCATTGTAGATAAATTGCTTTCCCAAAATGAGAAAATAATTAACAAGAGGGCCGTAGTCTTTTCTAGTATCACCAATAAAACACAGTCCGAATCGTGAGAGCTTTATTGCAGAGTTTCTTTGATTTCAAAAGCTTATTTACTTAATTCCAGAAATTACACACAAAAATACATTCATTGAACAAGTGTTCACTCGTTTCTAGCTCTTCGTTGCAAAAGCTGCACAAATATGTTTGCACTGCACTAATTCGTTTCAAAAATACGTTTGTGTAAATACTTCCATACATATTCATTTAGAAGTCTTGAGTGTTTATGTCAATTGTGCTTAAAAATGGAATCAAGAAAACAAAGACAACAGCAAATAGAATATGGAACATCCAAATCCCTTGTAATTTTGCTTTGTTTTAATATGAGCGCTATTATT
>JAOCZQ020540774.1:0-10081 GCA_025434785.2 Epizoanthus fatuus | reverse complement strand
AAAAAACTCTCAGTTTCTTCACCATATCTCTTGCGAGCCGTGGTCCGTGGATTTGGTTGTTTTAGAAAGGATAATTGAAGGCAGAGAATCTGCAACTCATGCATGTTACATTTGAATATAATTGGACACATGGTGATACTATACATGTCAAAATATGCTTTGCCCGTTACTTTCCCTTTCCTGGTAATGTGCTTTCTTTGCTTGTAGCACCTTGTGTATTGGCGATGTTTTTGCAGTCACGGAATTATGCTTTGTTAAGTCAAATTATGGCACACCATTATAAGAGCCATCAATTATTTGGAATTAATTGCGGCCCCGTCCTATAGCACACACGAGCGTTTCGAGCGATAATCTAAAGAAATTTAGTGCCCACGGTACTTAAAATTCGCACAGCGGAATCGCGCGGGAATTTAGAGTTTTGCTTGTTTATGTTTGTTTTTCTTTCCGACGCGAGTACTTCGCTGTTTTATTGCTTTCCTCCCATTTTTGTTTTATTTTCCATTTTATTTGGTTTTTAATTATCAGGAATATGTAGTTTAAGTTCCATTAACTCAGTGGCGAAACAGTATGTTTCAATTTTGTATTTAAATTACCTGAAATCACTTTAATTGCCGGCTTCGCTAATCATGCAAGACAACATGCTATGAAATGAAGAAACGCTGCTGTATCTGTGGGACAGTAAAAGCTTCAAGGTTTTCTCCGTCTAAATATTATGAACAATTCTTTCAAGGCTGTTTTGGTGTGGAAGGGCGGACGGGTTACTTGTGTAACAGCTGTAGATGTAATGTACTTGCGTTCCGAAACGGTAAAAACTCGGCGAGCTCTTCGACCTCGAGTGAAAAAGTCGACAGTCGTGGTAAGCAATTTGTACATTTGAGTAAACTTCGCAAAACTGGATTTATTTCTCGTCTTCGTTCAACTGGTGACGAACATGAAAGAAGCCTACAGGGTTCAACACTTGCCAGATATTTGACATGCTTACCGGAAGCGATAATTGTGGACATACTTGCCTTTCTGCCCATTCGAGATGTTTTGGTTTGTTCCGGTCTTTCACGAAAACTGAATGAGGTTTGCAGCCAACCTGTGGTTTGGAAGAGACTCCTTCAG
The DNA here is from genome assembly GCA_025434785.2 of Epizoanthus fatuus. Classification (NCBI taxonomy): domain Eukaryota; kingdom Metazoa; phylum Cnidaria; class Anthozoa; order Zoantharia; family Epizoanthidae; genus Epizoanthus; species Epizoanthus fatuus. The sequence continues at coordinate 8,974 of JAOCZQ020540774.1, read as the reverse complement.
CACGACTATCGAGAAATTGATTTATCTTCATCTGAAGAAACAGAAAGTTCGTGGAAAGACTTGTACAAGTTGGCTTATTCATTTGAAAGGCGCTACAATGAATTAATTGAGAAAAATATAGATCTTGCTGCTCGGGCACAGAAGCATGAAGCACTGTTGAAAACCATTTCCCCAGACCAGCCTTGCACACAAGATTCCACTGTGACTACGTTTGAGGAAGCCGTCTTTCGTATGATAGTGAGAAAGAAGCAAACAAAGGCTGCTGATGATGGATACATCTATGCTTCAAACAAGCATGGCAGACCAGTTACTCTTCTTGTGGTTCGAAAGCCAGAGGTACCCAGCAATCAAGCCTCGCAAAGTACTGTCAAGGCCAGGAGTCGAAGTCAGGAAAAGTTTACAGAGGTGAAAAAATTGTTTTATTTTATTTTATAGAGGTAACAGCTGTGGTTCTTACATGAATTCTCCCAACTTGCTCCCAAATATTGATTTAGTTCCACTTAGGAGAATCTGGTATCTGGTCATGAAAAGTTGCTGATATTAGCTGATTTTTATCAAAACCTGATCCTTTTTTCACTCGTTTTTTTTTTGCTTTTCTGCAACATTAAAAATGTGTTAGATTTTTTAGAGGTATCTTCCTCCACTCCAAACTCAGAATTGAAGATCTTTGACTTGCATTGCAACTTTGCTAATCTGAATGCCAGCAGTCAATGGGGCAATTCTCAGAATGCCACAAAATCCCAAACAAGCCCCCCTTGAATATAAGCCCACTCCAAATTTAAGTTCCCCATCTCAGATGCAAAATGTCATCCAGTTATAAGCCCTCCCTGAGTATGAGCCCACTCCAAATTGAAAAATCCCAAAAAATTGCTTTGAATAGTATTAGCCCATGGGCTTACATTTAGATTTTTATGGTACTTGGCAGGGTAATAACTTTGCAGAATTTCAAAAATATATGTATACACTACTCAATTATATCCATTTTAAAAGCACTAGCAATTTCTACAATCTGATTGGTTCCAAGCAGCAGTAATTTCTGGAAAAATCGCACACTTTTATGTCAGTACCAAAAACCCAGATGAATAAAAACAGTTTTTGCTTTCATGTGTTTGCATGAATTTCAAACTTGACTGAAAAAAAATATTAAATTTGGCTTTATTAATGTTATTTTAAAAATATGGATATAATTAAGTGGTAATTTAACTTTGTTTCATGCAATTTTGGTCTGAAATCATACTTGTGATTACAACTTGCACTGCCACTACGTGGTGGTGCCGTAATCTTGTAATCAGTCGCAGGATTTAAGAACAAAGTTCAGTTATTATTATTTATCAATAGATGTGAGTATAGCTTTTTTTCCTGTTATTTTTAGCTCTTTATTGCATCTCTCCAAACAAAATTAAATTCCACTCTGATAAGCTTTTTACTCAGTATCATTTTTAAATTTATGCACTTTGTAGAACACTGTCACCATACTAGCCCAAAGTGAAAAAGAAAGAGAGCAAGCTGTCACCACTCAACAGGCATCAGTTATATCAAGGAACAGTGAAGCATTTGCAGAGATTATTGAAAAATCTGGATTAAGGATTGCCAGAAAATTCACTTTGGATCAAGCTGCAGCACTTAAGAAAGAAATGCCATTCGAACTGTGGAGGACTGTGAAAAGGGCATTCAAAGAAGCAACAGGTTATGATGTTTTGGGATCAGAAAAGCAACTCAGGAGCCACCTGGACCAGTTCTACCATGAGTTTGAATGTGGAACATTTAGCATGGGGAAATCCACAGTGACATTCGTCCGTGTCACCAATTTCAAAGCAATTCTACTGCAGATGCTTGAAAGTGCAGAAGTGCAGCATCATTCAAATATTCAGCCTGGTACCCTTGTGAGCATGATATCTGGTGATAAGGGAGGAGCAACAACCAAACTGTTATTTCATGTTCTCAATGTGAAGGATCACAATTCAGTAAAAAATTCAAAGCTGTTGGGCATATTTCAAGGTGCCAAGGATTGCAGAGAAAGCATTGAGCTGGTAAATCTTCAGTTTTTACTAAATATTTTTATTATTCATTTATCTATCTGCAACAAAAATCTCCTAAAGGAGTAACATGCCAAGGGGAGGGAGGAGGTCATTTTGGGAGGCTATTCCAGTCAAGAATAGCTGTAACAAATAAGAGTTTTTAAAGTGTTGTATGTTGACAACTAAAAAACAGTTGTTTGTAAAGTCTCCTTGTGCACGAGCCAACACTTTTTTCATAATACAGTTGTTCTTTAAAAAAGCATGTTGACATATCTGCTGGCAAAATATTTCCATCCAATTGATACATGAATTTTGTAAGGTGTCGTTCCCCCCTAAACTAATGCTTCATCCCATGCTGAGTTACTATGGCAAATGTTTTTTCCACCTTTAAGGGAAAGTACATTTATTACACCAAGGAGGGGGGAGGGGTGAAGATTTACCTGGCTTAAAGCAAATATTTTAGGGCCCCCTCTTAGGTTCCAAAATATATTTCAGAGCCCCACTTTTATGTCTAACAAAATTTCAGAGCTGCCCCCCCCCCTCAATATCTTTTTGCACCCCCCTCGGTATAATAAATATACTTTAAGTAAGTGATAATTTCCCAGAAAATCACTAATCCTTTGATTTGAAAATTTGCAGTATTATCACATATTTGCAAAGTTCACATAAGCAAACAATTCCAATTTTTTTCTGCACAATTAAGCTTTTTAAAGTTCCTAATTTTTTTACAATGTTTAAAATAACAGCCATCTTAACAAGATAGCAGTAGAAAGGTCTAAGATATCTATGTTATCTGTTTTTCTTCTAAAAAACAGGCATTTGGACCAGTCATTTCTCAGGTTAATGATGTGCTGAGAAACTTAGAAGAGCTGAAGCTCAAATGTCCTGAGGACCAGATAGATCAGCAGATGGTAGTTCAGCCTGTACCAGTGGAAAACCAGCAAGCTTTAGGAAGCCAGTCAGAACCAGTTAGACTGAAAAAGGAAAAGAAGAGGTTAATAAGAAACACACCACTGATATTTATTAAGTTTATTTGATAAGGGAGCAGGTCAAAACACATGCCCCACTTTTTCACCAGACACAGCTGTCAGCGCATGGTACCACCCCACCCCCCATTGTTGACCACCTAATTCCATTTATGGGGCCTAGTGACAATTTAAGTACAGAAAATAAAGTGACTGCAAAAGACAAAACAGACACTACATTTATTTCTAGTTCTCAAGAACAGAAATGTTTAAATATTGAATTTTGGCTCCTGGGTGAGACAGAAGGTGGCAGGCCCTAACCACCCCCACCCCCAAATGGGGCCCTAGAGAAGGCAATGTGTTTTGACCTACTCCCTAATTATATTTTTTAGATGTTACCAGTACCAATACTACAACTTTCACTAGCACTACTACAGTGGGTATACTATATGACTTGGGTTGCTGTTTTCGGTAATTTCCAGGACTGAAATGATCACTATGAATTGAAGGTTATTAAATTTAAGTAATTTTATGTGAGCACCTGTGAGAAACAGAATATCAAGTTCAGCTTATGATTAAAAAATAATCATTCACAAACTTGACCCTCTCAATCTATTTTTATTTCTCAGGTTGGCACGACGCAGAAAGCAAAGGGCAAGAAAAGGAAAAAGGGGGCACAAACAAATATTGCAGACTTTTCAGTTCAATGCAAACAACAATGCCCACAGCAAGGAATGCAAGTGTTGTGTCAGGAAATCAGATGAGATGGTTGCAGCAGCAGCAGCAGCAGCAGATGCAGTGGAAAGGTCTAGACAGTGTGTGTGTAGCATAACCAACAGTGATACAGGTGGCAGTACCCCAATCCCTGGATACAACAGTTCCAACAACCAGTGTACATGTGGTCAGTCCCACCTTATTTCATCCACTCTTGTATCTGGAGGAGACTGGTTATGGCAAGCAGCAATGTCTGGCACCACCGGACCAAATGGCAGCTCCTTCTGCTTCATCTGCAAGGCTAAACTCACTGACCTGGCCAAAGGTGTTATTCACTCACCTGTAACATTGTCAAGGTACAAGAACATTTCAAAATTTTCAGATATGGGAAAGCAGTTTTTTATTCTTGCCATCCTTGTACTGCATTTATTTTAATACACCCATTTAAAATCCCAATATGTATCCATACAGCCTTAAATAACCACGTCACTCTGTATTTATAACTAACATGATTGCAATTCAACCCTTAGTCTAATGAGGTGGTCCCACTGAACTAATCATCCTCAATCAATATCTCTCTTCTGTTGTTTTGTTAGAAACTACAATGAATAAAACAAGTAAATTACCACAAAACTTCCCATCCTATTTTATGTGACATTAATGGAATTAGGCATTTTTTTAGTAAATCATGAAGATAGATTATTACTAAGAAAGAGGTTTTCAAATAAGAGATGACTAAATCCAAGAAGAGATTGTAGTATCCATTAAGAAAAGCTGTATTCCAATTTTCATTTTGATTTCTTCACAGATATCACTCACATGACAAGCGGAGTCCAGAAGAGAAGTGTTTTGCCCTCAGGACCCTGGAAGAGATGCACAACGACAACCAGAAATTTCAAAACTCAGGGGCAATTAAGTCTGATGTGAAGAAGTACAGCAATTGTGAGTTTCCGCCTTTACTTGGACAAACTGGAACTGTCATTGACTATTTCAGTGTAATGCCTCTTCATCTTGCTTTGGGTCTTGGCCTTCAAGTAGTTAATATGGTGGAGGATAAAGCTGTTGCCCTTGATATAAAGATAAGAGAGGCCAAGGGACTTGAATCAGCCCATATTATTGAGGGTCTCCAGAAGCAGTCTGAACTAAGTGATGAGCAGCAGCAAATCGAGGTACAGCTCCAAGACCTTGAAGTCCGGGTTAAAGCTCTTGAAGACCAAATTGGCCACCTGTTGAGTACCCAGCCACACCATCACAAGAGAGAAAATGGTAAAGTCATCAACCATTCACCTGAGGCTGTTCAGTCAAGGAGGCAAGTAAGAGATCTGAGGCAGCAGAAGACCAATCTCGAACGGGACCTGAAGAGAAATAAAGATCAAATGGAACTGATTGGAAAACAACAGAAATCTGTATCAGAAACACTGACACAAGAAAGGGGTCCTTTTAAGATCAAATTTGACACAGTCATGCAAACCCTCAAGCTCAAGCGAGCAGTCTATCACAGTGGTGCTCTTATTGGACCTGATATTCACAAGATCTTTACCCCCAAATCAACCCTTCGTGGATCAAATATGGCATTATTTGCAAATATCTTCAAACCCATGTTGATCCTTCTCCAGAGTGGCCAAGATTGCATTTATGGAAGTAACTCCCTTGTTCAAGAAACATGGACATTGCTAAACAAGTTCTCACAAACCTATTTGTTAATGACACCCTCCAGACCACTTTGTGCACACGAAGTAGCATTTCTAACCATCCGATGCCACAGCTACGGGAACTGGTTCCCAATCAAATTCCCTGCAGAACATATCATAAGGAAATTCCATGTTCTTGTCCATCATGTCCCTGAGAAGGCACAACGAAGGGGAACTGTTGGGATGGAAGGGGAACAGTGCATTGAATCCATACACCCTGTTGTCAACAAGCTGAGACGGCAATATGCCACAGTTCAAGACCTCCAGCAACACCTATCCCTTGTCTGCAAAGGCCAGTGGGTTGGAAGCCAGAGCAAGCTGCCTGACTTCCGAAAGAGCCAGCAACAAAGAAAGTGTGTGAAGTGTGGCCAGCCATCCCACTATAAGAAAACAAAATGTCCATTTGTGGAAGGACTCCAATAAGACCCTAAAGTATCTAATATAACTTATTTACATGTTAATAATAATCTCTAAGGCCCGGGGGGAGGGGTACTCCCATACATTGGCTATACGGTATGTGCCGCCCAACGGGGTATGGTTTTTGATGCTCTTACTCTAGAACGGGGTAGCATTTTTTGCGTTTTTGGTGTAAAAATGTGAGCTACTCTAGAACGGGGTAGTGATTTTTGGGAAATTTGGTGTTTTAGGACCCCGGAAAATTGAATTTTCATTAGAACGGGGAATCACAATTGAGCAAAAATAAGAGAAATGAGTCTAGAACGTGGCTCGGGCGGCACATCCCTACCCAAAACTGGTTAGAGTATCCCCCCCCCGGGGCTCTAAGGACAGTTTCACCTTTAATATATTTACCTTACAAGTGTTGAAACTTTACATACATTTATTGTGCTTTACTGTTTTCAGTGCATGGCAAGTTTGCCTTGGGCAGTCAGGTTATCTCTGGAGTCCAGGATTTAATCCTGCCCATCTGACTCCAGATATGACTTAGCTGCCACATACATGCAGCACAAAATCTTGGGGACCACTGTAAGAGAGAGTTTTGATCATCTATATAAACATGCACCTGATCATATCTTGAATGTTTGTTAAACTCTGGCCAGGTTCAGGTACTGCTCTTTCTCATTTAGGAGCTACTTAGAGTTTTGTAATTGTTCTGGCCCCTGATACATTTCATTTACATGAATTGGTCTTTAAAATGGTGGTATCATGTTCATGATTCTTAATCCTAATATACATGCAAAGTTAATTAAGAATTCCACAGGAATTGAAAATGTAATTTGAACTGTCTTCTAAAAATTTAGAAGCATCCCAGTAGTTACTGTATGTACATGTGATGTACCTAATCAACCAAAACAATTTTTGGTGTCTTCTTGCAGTGAGGATAGAAAAATAGCTGCTGTTTCTACAATTTTTACTTATTAGGCAACTGGCTAACACTCGGCCTCAGGAATACTTGTCTATGATAAGCAGCTGCTAATTCAAGTTTTACTTGTACAGTACTTTCTCAGTCACATTACTTGACCTATCCAATGAAGAACAAAGTATACAGAGACTAGTATTCCAGTTTAGTATAAATATGCATGTTTTGGTTTCAAATAACATGTTTTGACAAGTGAAAAAGGTTTTGCAACATTATTTTGAACATTTCATTATTGATATTTTTATATTTCAGGCTTTAAAAAAGCCTGAGCACAAATTTTCTCCATAATTATTTGCTGTTGCATCAACAGTTCAATTATTCATCATCTGCATATATAGTTAATGTAGTGTTAAACACATATTATACTAATACCTCAACATGGAGGTTTTTAAAAGTATTTATTGAATAATTTTATGAAAGCAATTATCATTGGTGGTATTTTAAAACATATTTATTTCCAAATACCTGTAGCTGTACATATATGAAAATGACAATATTTCAATAAATTTATATGGATGTTTCAAAATGAAACATATTGATTATGCTTCACAGCAAGAAGTTCTAATAAAACATTACATTGTAAATAAATAAAACTCAAACTTCAGCTGCTTTGTTTACAAACTGTTTTTTTGTACTTTCTACATCTATTTTATGATATGAGGCTTTTACATACAGTTATTCCAAAAAATGGTTTTCAAATTGCATTCATCTTCGTACCAAAATGAACAGGACATTTCTGAATTATGTGCCAATGCCCACAAACAAAAGTTGCGGCCAAGTTCATTGTCATTTTATCCAAAATTTAAAGTTTATTATAGCTGCAACTTGCATTTACTTGACATTTTTAACCCCCCCCAGTCTGAACAGGGTTAATATTTCCTGGGGATGGTTATTGATTGAACCAGGGGAAAAATATCACATCATGACATTTCGTTTAAAATTCACAAAGAAAAACCGTTCAGTTTGGTCAGAAATGGTGAAACAATGTTGTCATTAAAAACAGATTCTGCATACATGTACAGCTATTTCAAGAAAGGTTGTCCTAGCTTCTCATAACATTTAAAAAAAGATAATTTATTTAATTCCAGTACTGATTTACTCTGCTCAGTGTATACAGAGTATCATGCACTGATGCAGAGGCACATGCAAACGGGCGAGGGTTAGGAGGGTTATACTCGGAAAAGGGTAGAAGAGAGGAGGCAACTAAAATAAAACGAAGACCCTCTTCGGGAATGTTTTCTTTGCAATAAAAACAATATATAAAATAAACTGCTAATATTATTCAAGTTTTACTGTGGATGATAATGTACTTTTCAACTTATGGTCGTCTAATTATAATTGTTGGCAGCAAAGAACATGATTTCGATCTGAAAAAGCAGCAAATTTACGTATAATTTTATCGTTCACATTTTGGAACATGGCTCGTTTGAAATTGCATAAACATCGATTCACTTTGCGTTTAACTACCTCTTATACCAAATTCATTGCTTGATTACTAACGTTTGTTGCACCGATAACAGACACCAAGAGACCAAAGTTTGGTAAAAACAAGAAATCGAGCAAAGAAATTATAACATACCTTCCGCAAGGAAATTGAAACGACTGGATGTCATTGAAGACCCTCTTCTTCCTCCATTTTGCCCTGTTATCTCGCAAGAGCACACACAAACTGGCCTCGTTGTTGAAAATCTCCTTGGATGATAGCGTGGTTCTCGTGGAAAATACAACTCAACAGTTGTACTGAACCGGTTAAAACATCTTGCTAACCCACGTACTGCAAATGAGCGAATAAATCGCCCTCGAAATGCTGAGATCTTACCCTCCAAAAGTTAAATTTTGCAAACATCTTCTTCAGCTGACGATCGGGTACACATGAGACGAGATCGATTGATCTCCGATTACAATAACACGCCCAAAATACACTTCGGAAACCAATGAAAACGGGTAAATCGTAAGGCGACGCATGATCGACTATACTTCGGAGGCGTTGCCAAACAACTATACTTTGTGGAAAAACCGCTGGACAAAAAGAGTGATTATCGTGGGCAATACTTTGACGAAGAAAGTTGTCTCGAAACGCTCGTGCACAGGGGAAGGTGTAGATGAGGTGTTTCAAGCGAAGTTAAGCCCCGTCGAGCGGGGTGAGTAATTGGATGGGTGACCTTGTTTGATTCCTGCGAGTTCTCCTTTTTCCCCACTTTCTCTTTC